>JACDRQ010000139.1:112975-253984 GCA_013841215.1 Hycleus cichorii | reverse complement strand
AAAGAGGAATTTTTAATAAGTCACTATCTCGCGAGTTTTCGGAAATATCGCAAAATTTAAAACCGATTTTAAAAGAGCATTTCGACGTGGTTCTAAGGATTTTTTCGTTTTGGGAGTATTCCGACTGATTTTTGAGTTACAATATTTTTTCTCATAACTTGACCATTATTGGTTGTTTTTCATTGATTCTAAGAAAACTTATAGAAAATAGGAAGCGCTTTCTATATTCTCAACAAATTTGACAATCGTTTGCTGGTTTTCCGGGAATTGTCAAAAAATTAAGCGCCTCTATTATACCACTTTTCGATTTAGTGTCCAAACAATACCAATATTCAATAAACGTTATCTCTCTTGTTTGATGACATATTTCAATGAGCCAGACAGAATTAGAAAGAGCACTTCAAGGGGCATTAGAGCAAGTTGTTTGTTTTGGGAAAAGTCTCACTTGAATTTGATTTATAAACGAAAAACTAAGAGCATAATTTTTCTATATTTTGTAAAAAATTTCTATATTTTCGCCGATAATTTAGCTAATATTATAAATTTACGAATGATTTCTGCGCAGTAGATAGAAAATAGAAAGCACTTTCCAAATCTCCAAGAAATTTTCCAATCGGTTCGTTAATTTTCTGGGAAATTGCCAAAAATTGAAGAGCCTTTTCTTCCGTTTTAGTGTCGAAACAGTGCCAGTATTTGGAGATAAGTAAAATAGTATTTGAAACTTTTTGTTTGGGAGAACCTAATTTTTAAATCTTTCTAACTCCATTTCGGCCACTAGTTCGTTTGGAAAACTAGCCGAAACCAGCCAGATCGATGAAGATGTAGTTTGAATCTCCACTGGGGCCAAAATCGTCCAGTTCGGCACGACTAGAGCAACAAAATGCCCTCGGAGGCTAAAATTTTGCATATTTTACGTCTTAAATTGTCAATTTCTATCTAAGAGAGCTTTTCGAATATTTTAATAATTAAAATTTGGGCACAAATTTCCAATTTTGGGGCCAGATTTTGAAATATTCTCTTCATTAACCAACAGATTTCAAACGAATTTTGCTACGTAATTGTAAAAAAGCACAAATTTAAGGATAAAATTTCGGATTTCTTTCATTTTTTGAGAAAATTTTCGAATCTAGAACTAGATTTTGGAATATTCATCTATTTTAGTGAATTTTGTTAGTTGAAAGCAAGTTTTGGTCCTAAATTATACCATTTTTAACAAATTTGGTAGCACTCAAACTGGCACTTTAGAAAAAAAAGGGTCCTCGTCTAAAGCAGAGAAGCCTTTCAAAAATGAAAAGAGGCTAAAGAATTATCTTTCGTGTCGGTATAAATGAAAGGCCAGATTTAAAAACATTTTTATTCGATAAAAAAGGAGCCAAATTAGAATATTTACATAAAAATACGCATTTTTAAATTAGTCTACAATGATACAACCTGGATAAATTACCCGTCTAATTATATTTTTCTCATATTATCAGTAATACCAAAATTGAACCGTAAAAGAAATTGAAAGATCACAATGTTTAAATAAATAAATAATAAAAACAGTATAAGAATAAAAAGCTTATAGGGGGCAAGTGTAAAATTCGGACAAAACAAATTGTTACATTCAATCCGTTGATATGCTTGTGTTGGGTGAGGAACGTTCCCGTTTATTCTTTTTGCTTTTCGTCTTCTCCTTTTTCTTGGATGATGTCGATTGTGTGCTGGATACAGAATCGGCCGGTGATGAGCCATTCGAATAATCGTGCACCAAATTGGCTAATTCATCGTCATCTTGTTCCATTTCAATACAAATCGTTTCTGTTGATTTGATATCGTTCTTCTTTGGTGTTCCTAGAATTGATTTAATAATGTTTGATTCGGAACAACAACCAAATCCAAACGTTTTCTACCTTTTGATTTTTTATTACCATTACGTTTCTTCTTTTTACCGCGTTTATTACCACTATTCCAATCCATATCGTCTTCATCATCGCTAGGTACAGTAAATGTTAAATTCTCACGATCTTTACTACTACTCGAATTGTTACTATTATTATTGCTACTATTATTATTACTGGCTACTCGTCTAGTTGCACTCCTTGAACGACTCCGCCCCATACCCATACAAGCTTCAAGATGTGGTGCAAATCGCGCCGCAGCCACACAACGACCACAATTCGGACAAGTAACGTCTTGAATCTTTTTCATATCATTCTGTCCGAAAATATCACCACCAATTACCAAACCATTATCATCCTGATTTGTAGTCTCATCATCGTCATCGTCATCATCGGCTTCTATATCATAATGACCAGTCTTATATTTTCGATGTAAATCAAATATAATACCCAACGTTAATTCATCGAAGGTATTATTTAAAAAATTCTCAACAGCCGTCCGTAAAGCCTCCTTATTTGTTACTAATTCATGGAAATCTTTTGCCATTTTCTCTAAAATCTCTTCATCGGTTATTTTCGATTTTGCAGATGACGCCATAATAAATTTTAAATTTGGCGCTATGTCAAAAAACAAAATTTTTTCAGTAAGATAACCTACAAGTTGTCATGGTAAATCAATGGACAAATAACACAATTAAATCAAAATTTATATTAAATATTGTTGTTTTTTTGAAAATATCTCAAGAAAACAAGGAAAAATTCAAATTTAATTACAATTTTATTTCAATAACATTATTAATATTCATTTTATAAACAAATCACTGCATTGTTTACAAGATACTCATGTACTTACGGTTGGCCAACCTGTTGTCACTAAACAACACCGTTGCCAGTTATATTGACAGAAATCCTGAAATTTCCTATCTAGACGCATCGATAACGAAAATTCCACAGCCTCCTCAACACACAAATTTCCTCTAAAAATTACAATCAAACCATCTAATACTAATAATTCTAGAAATTCAGAATATATGGAATATCGATGAATTCTTATCCAGAAATCGCAATTTTGGAAATTCTCTAATAGAGACCGGCAATTATGCAGGAATATCGCCCAATTTGGCATTATTGCTTATGTCACTTGTAGGTTTCGAGATGCGCGCGCAATCGGAACCGGAAATTGTAATTTCATTTTCAAAATCAATAATGTTGCTAATTTTGAAATTTTAGCCCACGATTGACAATTATTTTGATTAAATTTCCTAATATTCAACATTGAAATACACGAAATTATTATTGGAAAATAAATTAGAAACGTGCTATTTTTTTTTAAATTTGATTACAGTAATTATTGTGGATTATTCGGTTAATTTATTGCAAGATTAGAGGGAAATTCGTGGAAATTATGCGAATTATTAATCATTAATTATCGAGCGGTTAATTTGGAATTAATTGAAGAAATTAGCGATTTTTTGGATTAATAATCTGTTATTTCAGTAGAATAAGTCGATTTTGTTTTGATTTTATTCTAAATGATAATTATTGGATTAGAAATTGGAATTGGTTGTTTTTTTTTGGTGTAGTAATTAGGGATAGTTGCGGTGTGTTTGAATTTCCCGCCAGGAAGGCCGTGTGCGTTGTCCTTGCGTTTGCCCTTGTGAACTCCGCTTTTTGAGCGTTGTTGTGAATTCAATATGGCGGTAATTAATGTGTTGTGTCCGTTTTTTATAAAAAACTACCATTAATAACGTAATCCGTTTATATCGAAAAAAAATCTATAACGAATTGATAATTTTTAATTTGATTCATTTATTAATTATTGAAATTATCGTATGGAAATAACATTAAATAAATGAATGTTGTCTGTATATATTCATATATCTATGTGTGTGTGAGTGTGTTGTTTAGGAATTGTGGAAATTTTTTCGATGATGATTTTAAGAAGAATTGAACACAATTTGGTGTGTTTATGATTGAATTTTATTAACGGGGCGAGTTTTCTAGAAGAATCCTGCAATTTTAAAACGGACAATTTTAATTGGATTTAATCGAAAGACAATTGACAATCAACACACACACAGTTTACTATTCAGGTTAGTTTTATGTCAGTCAAAACAGTTGTAGATTGTTTGTTTATATGTCATCAATGTTGACTTGGATCTTTGTTTCAGGTTGATATAATGTGGAGCAATCTCGTTAATTTGCTAATCGAAGAAGACTAAATTCCATTATTGTTTTGTACACACCAAATTGCCTGTTATCCAATTTTCGATAAGTATTAGAATTGAGTTTATAGCAATGACGGATACAAGACGTCGTGTTAAATTGTATGCATTGAATGCGGATCGTCAATGGGACGATCGCGGTACAGGCCACGTATCATCCTCTTACGTTGATAGATTGAAGGGCATTTCACTATTAGTCCGAGCCGAAAGTGACGGTTCATTACTATTAGAATCAAAAATACAACCCGATACGGCTTATCAAAAACAACAAGATACATTAATTGTATGGTCGGAAGGTGATAATTTCGATTTAGCATTAAGTTTTCAAGAGAAAGCCGGTTGTGATGAGATATGGGAGAAGATATGTCAAGTACAAGGTAAAGATCCATCAGTTGAAATCACCCAAGATATTGTTGAGGAATCAGAAGATGAACGTTTCGATGAAATGTCAGATTCAGCACCACCAATTGAATTACCAAATTGTGAATTGAGCCGTTTAGAAGATATTAGTGAATTAATTAGTAATTGTTTAAGTTCACAAGTACGTAAAGAGAAATTATCGGCAGCATTAGAGAGTGATGGTTATATAAAGAAATTAATTAATGTATTTCATATGTGCGAAGATTTAGAAAATATTGAAGGTCTCCATCATCTTTACGATATATTTAAAAATATATTCTTATTAAATAAGAACGCATTATTTGAAGTTATGTTTAGTGATGAATTAATATTTGATGTTGTTGGTTGTTTAGAATACGATCCATCATCGCCAACACAAAAACACCATCGTGAATATTTAAAACAACAGGCAATGTTCCGTGAAGCTATACCTATCAAAAATACTGAATTATTATCGAAAATCCATCAAACATTTCGTGTACAATATATACAAGATGTTGTATTACCAACACCATCTGTATTCGAAGAGAATATGTTATCAACATTGAGTAGTTTTATATTTTTTAATAAAGTCGAAATTGTATCATTATTACAAGAGGATGAACGATTTCTAACCGAATTATTTACAATGTTAACAGATGTTAATACAACTGATACGAAACGTAGGGATTTAGTTTTGTTTTTAAAAGAATTTTGTAATTATTCGCAAAATTTACAACCACAAGCTAAAGAAACATTTTATAAAACATTAACATCATTAGGTATATTACCAGCATTAGAGATAACATTGGCGATGGATGACCAAAAAACAAAGACTGCCTCCATTGATATACTTACTTATATTGTTGAATTCTCACCATCTGTTGTTAGAGAATATACGTTACAACAAGCCAATAATACCGACGAGGTAAGATTTTATTCATTTTAAAAACAATTACAGAATTTCAAAGAAATTTTTAAATCAGTTGAAATACAATACCTCGTTCTTTGTTATCTTATAAAAATAACAGATAATTGATCAATGAAATACTACAAAAATATTCTATTTAACGATAACTTATCGCGCTATTGTAAAAAATTCCGATAACGTAACCCAAAATATTTATTTCTATAATATTATAGATAACGATGTTTATTTTAATACAATAATTATAAATTTGTCTGGAAAATGCACCAGAATTTTCCCAAATGTACCTTTTACGATCGTGATAATAAGTAGTTTGAAAATTTTCCTATTTTGGTGAATTTTCTATATATTAGGAATTGTAATAAATTCCCGATTGATTCGTGACCTATGCACTTTTCCATCTTTATTAAAAATTCCATTTCATTGGAAGTATTTCTTTATTAAATTGTAAAAATCGAATTGTTTACTTATAAAGGAATTTAAGATAATTATAATTGAATTTTATGTTTGTTTTAGGATCAGATATTACTTAATATTATAATCGAACAGATGATCTGCGATACAGATCCGGAATTAGGTGGTGCTGTACAATTGATGGGCATTTTAAAAATATTATTCGACCCTGAGAATATGTTAGCGTCAGTTAGTAAATCGGAGAAAACCGATTTTTTGAATTTCTTCTATAAACATAGTATCCATATACTTATAGGTAAAATATCTATTTTTCTATTGTTATTATTTTAATATATTGCCAATTTTAGCACCATTATTAGAGAATACAGCCCATGATGAACCACAAAAAGAAGATTATCGTAGTGTACAATTATTGGGTTTAATATTAGAATTATTATCATTTTGTGTGGAACATCATACTTATCATATAAAAAATTGCATCTTAAATAAAGATTTATTACGTCGGATATTGGTGTTGATGAAATCAACACATAAATTTTTAGTTTTAGGTGCATTAAGATTTATGAGAAAATTAATAGCATTAAAAGATGAATTTTATAATAGATATATAATAAAAGGTAATTTATTTGCACCAGTTATTGATGCATTTGTAAGAAATAAAGGTAGATATAATTTATTGGATTCGGCAATTATTGAATTATTTGAATTTATTAAATTAGAAGATATAAAAACATTATGTTCACATGTTGTTGAAACATATGGTAAAAGTCTTGATAATATATGTTATGTACAAACATTTAAAGCCTTAAAATTACGATATGATCAACATCAAGATAAATTAAAAGATCGCGAACGAAATAGTCTAGACGGGTAAATTTTATTTAATTAAATCAAACCAATTAATTAAATTAAATTAATTCAATAGAGTACCATCAATATTGAGAAACAGTAGATACCGACGTGATCAACGACAAATGGAAGAGGAGGAAGAAATGTGGTTCAATGAAGATGATGATTTCGATGAAAATGAATCTGTATTGCCGGCAACTAACGATATTTTAACAAAGAAAATCGACAATGATTTAGATAGTATAGGGAAAATGATCGATAAAAAACAACAAGAAACTAATGGTCCCAAAGTTAACAATAATACAACATCGAAAACAACCGTTTTAAATAATAATGCAAATAATACACCACCACAACCACCTGGTACACCTATACCTAGTGAAAATAAATCACTATTCAAACGGGTAAATATAAATTTCTATATTTACCCCAATTTTGTTGTAATGGCCGAAAATTCGTTAAAATTTTGTATATATCAAGTAAGATTTCAGCTTTAAATTTGTAAATCAACCAAATTGGTGAGTTTATCGATAAAACCGGCAAAGAATTTGTATTTTTGACGTTCGGTTCGCTTTAAATTTTATTTTATTGTTTCAAATTGGTTGTCTATTTGATAATCAAGTAAAGACGTACGTCTATATTGATAGTTATCGTTTTGATTGTGTGGCGATTTTGAGAGTTTCCCCCAAATTTATCGTGTTTTTCTTTGTTTTGATTTAGGGCCTAGTGGATTATGAAGGTGGTGATTCGGATGAGGACGAGGAGGAGAATAGTGAAGTAACAAAAAGGCCGAGATTATCATAGTTGAATACAGATTTAAAACAAATAAAAACGAAAATAAAGGCAGAAAAATTAGGTAATAGGTGAGTACGAACACAAAATTGTGTTGTGCTGAAACCTTTTCCGGTGTGATCTCAGTGAAACAAAACAAAAAACAAAAAAAAAGAATAAAACCACCTGTACAAGTGAAAATAAGAAACAGTCAATTATTAACAATTGATGAATTAATTAATATTCCTGGTGCTGTGTTCCAGTACATTATTTCCAAGAATTGAGATATATTCATTTAGGAGAATTATATCAGAAAATCAGCGGTTAAATAGGGAAATCTATAATTAATCTCTGGTTTTTATTTCCGTTAAACATCCTAATTTTAATCGTGAAAAAGTTGCCGAAAGCACAATTTTTGTATAACTTCCTTTTGTATAATAATAGATATTAACAGATTTTTTGTCTCTATAAATTATATTTAAATTAAAAGAATTTAATAATAAAGAGACAAAGAGTTATAAATTTATTTAAATACAACAAATTCCGATAGTTTCTTAAATTTTGTATTATGTATTTTATTGAGGGATTGCATGGAAATGTTGTAAATATGGCGATTTTCTTGGACTTTTAAGAGATTGTCGGAATAATTTTTTAATTCTATAAATGTTAAAATAAACAAAAATTATATAAAAGTATAAATATACGTTTTATCTTTGGTTGTTATTTAGGAACGTATTATCTAACTTATCACACAATTTTTCTAGTTCATCTGGAAATTGTGCGGCAAATTAGTTGTACGTTGTTAAAATACACGCAATCAAAGATAAATATTAACAAAATAATAATAAATATATATATGGTATTTCATTAAAACTCTAAAAAAATTATTGTAAAAGTTCGATAGAACTATGTGAATTTAAATGTAGGCTAAGTTATTATTATCTAGAAAGTAGATAGTCTTAGTAGTGTCGAATATATCGTCTAAACAACAACAAAAAAAGTGCGTGTAGTGTCATTGGAGTGCTTAGATTGTATCATACTTCGTACTGTTTCTATTTTGCTCCTCGTTTCTAATTTCGCTAATTTTGAATTGTGATATCATTTCCTCTATTCAATTAATTTCGATTTTCTTTTATTTCGTTGATTCGGTGTCTAAATGGGTTGTATAAAATTCTCTTTACGTTGATAATTGGAAATTCGGCAGTATGAAGTGTAACGGTAGACTAATTGTCTTATTCTTAACTATAATTTTGTAATTATTGTGATGAATAAATTATGTTTATTCCTATTTTTATTTTTATGATTTTTCTATTATTGCCTTCTACTTGTTCTTTAATTGAATAGAAAATGGTTTTGTGGCGGGTTTTGATAAGTAAAACAAATGTATATACTTTTTAATAATTTCCTCATATGTTCGCTCAATTATCATTTAAACAACAGCAATATTCGTAAAGTTTTATAAATTTCTATAAAAAGAAAATAGGGTGTAAGCGAGAGAATTTAAATAAATATAACATTGTACAAGTGAGCGAATATTTGATTGTAATTGGGAAATGACGAAAGTTGAACGAATCACGGCCAGTTCCAACAATTCCCCAATTTCGTTCAACTTTCAGGTGATACGGTTATGATTTTTAATTAATAAAAAAAAACAGAATGGCAGCCTTATATTTTTTATACAAGCCGTTAATTTAAAAACCAAAAAATACAGAGAAAGGCCATTTTCTAGAGAATTACTTTTTTTTGATATAAGAAACTGTAAAATTTTTGAACAATTGAAAACCAAGTGTAACATACAAAAAGTGTATTCGTTATATTTAGATAAATAAATATTTAAGTGAATCTATGTTTTATTCGAAACAACTTCGGTTTTCAAACGCTCGGCTAAAGCTTTGCGCAATTGCAACTGTTGCGGCTCTATCGCCTTATCGCCGCTCAAAACCGCCTCGGCCGCTCTGGCCGACTTCGGGCGCACTTTAGCCCTCTCCTTCTCGATAAATTGCTTCTTGCGCACCTCCTTCTTCAACGCCACCAATTTATCGCGCTGGGCGCGCAAGTACTCCTGTCGCTTCTTCAATTCCACCGGCGAAATTTCAGCAATTTGCGGCTTTTTATCGAAATTGATCTCGGCCGTTGTTGGTTTCTCATCCGGTGCCGATGGGATGATTTTCTGCTCCTGCTCGGCGACTTTCTCTAAAATTTGGTCGGTATTATTGGAAATTTGGGCGAATTTCGGTACCTTTAGCTTTCTTCAAGCTCTCCTCGAGGTTTTGTTTCTCTTCTCGAATATACTGCACGTCGTTCGCTGTCGATGGTTGTTCTTTTGGAAAATTTCTGTAATCATCGATACTAAGAGGAGTGATTTAAATTTTGCGCGTAAATACTAGCTTCTTATTGGCTAATATATGAAATAACCAATAGGAAGCTATTATTTAAGCGCGAAATTTAAATCATTCCTACTTCAAAAATTGTTAGAAAATTACTAACTTTACGACTTCATTCATGACTTCCTTCTCTAGATCGTTCGATTTCTCGATAGTTACAGTATGTATCGTCTCCTTCTCATCTTTCTTCTGCGGCACAAACGATTGCGGTGTAATTCCGTATTTTTCTTCAATCAACTCCAACGCTTGCAGTTGTAATTCGACGTTCTTCTGGGTCATCATCCGTTTGAACATTTCGTAATCGTTAGCCGCCCAAATTTGTTCGAAAAGATTCTAATTACAACCAATAGTAATTGTCGAATAGACGCCGATACTTACGCGATTGAAATTGACGTGGTAACTGTGGCCCTTATTGCAAGCATCCTCGAATTGTTCCGGGGTTATACCGATGTCCTCCATAAAATTCCCCAACATAAAATCCACCTATTTTTATCGTTAATATCAGTAATGAAAATCGACGAACTTACTAAATTTTTGAACTCCTCAAAAATTTTGCGGTACTCCTCATTGTCGTCGTTATTCGGCTCGAAAACTGGAAAATCAAATCGAATTAAACGAAATTAACAATGTTGGAATCTACTCAATGATTTCTCTTCGATGAAACTCTCCAAGGGGGCACTCCAAATCGGGCCATTGAGGAAACAGACTAGAGAATCGAACACCCAAGCGTTCTCGTCATCCATTATTACCGATCTGTTTTCCCTCGATATTTTTTGTTAGCATTTGATTAAAACGAACGGTAACTACCACTATTGGGTTTACCGGAGGTCAATTTTGTTGGTATTATTTGTAACTATGGCAATAAAATCGTGTACATAAATTATCCATAAGGATAGAATCACGCATGGGGTAAAAAATAATTCAATAATTACAGAATAAATCTAAATAGTAAATTTACGTTTTCACTTTAAATAAATAACCCCAAGATAGAGCCTTATATAAGTCTTTATTATTACATAAAAGGTATACTTTACAAAATTCACCCTTCGCTCGGTATAATTGAAATTACCGCCAAATTCTAGTGATTTTTGTGTCAATCTGGTTATTTTCAAAAAATTACACAAATTATCCGGTAGATGGCGCCAATTCAACTACCTAATTTTTCCATTAAAAAAATAAAATAAATTATCTCAATCATGTTATCAACTAGCGTCTATTTATCTATTATTATTTTATTTTATTTTTTCTAGTTCTTCGACGATAGGGTGTGGTTTGTTTAACATAACCTAACTTCTAACTTAACCTTAAATAATCGGGGTCGTTTCTGACATGTGCCAGAATTGCCCCCCAATTCTATGTTTGTGCAATTAGAAATCATCGGATAATTGTAACGAGCAAGTATGCCGAAAACGAGATGTTCTTATAATTTTAAGAATTCTGCCGGTGATATAATTAATGTGAAAATTGAAAAGTATAATAAGGCTATTTATATTGGTGTAATTAATGAATCGATAGCATTTCCCGTGAAGACTGTAGTATTCGTTGTTACTTCCATTCTGTATTTTTGTTATTGTTATGGTATTAATTTAGAATATGCTTTTATATTTGTATTTATTGGTTTAGCGATAGTTCTAATCGCCCACACGAGACGCGTTAAAGAAGGTAAAATATTTGCACAATTTGATCGATATTTGACCGTTTATGTTACAGAATCTTTAACAGTGATAGATTCTTTAGGATATCAAGTGATAACAAATTACATAATAGGTAGAAGGATTTCATTTATTCCATATTCTCGAATACAAAGTGTTTTCATAAACGAAATCTTCCACAGGGTAAAATTTTCGATTTAAATACAATTTTAATTAATATCAAACATTAATTTTAGTGGAAAGTACTGCATGTATTGACAATTAAAACCAAAGATTATAATGATACGAAACTAGTGGCTGTATTTTGGGTAATTATTAATTATTCGTACAAATAATCCATAATTTCGCTATTTTTAGGGAATTAGACCGCGTTTACAGTGCTTAGAACTAATTTATCAATATTTACAAAATACCAGATGACTATTATTGTTATAAAATCAAATTATTGTTGATTTTTGGTTCTCTAACATTATCTCTAAGACTTTAAACGTAGTTTTCATTCTATCCTTCAATTCTTCGGTTGATCCGGTCGGTATCACCTCATTAGCTTTAACCTAAAATTAATTAATTATTGAACGCACAATTTTACGATAAACAAAACCTTTAAATTGGGAGAAATTTGAGTATCTTCCATTTTCTTATCAATTTTATCGAGTTCTAATTTCCACTGTTGGTAGTACTTTTTCGATATTTTATCCATGACTTCTATAGATTCCGGTACCACTTTTCGGCATATTATCACTTCTTCCATAAGTTTATTGATTTTCTCATCGTTTGATGGCATTTTTTTAAAATTAATTAATTAACTGTAATTTAATAACTTTTCAAAATTCGTTAAAATGGACGACACAAAAATTTACCCCCACTCTATTGTTTGAAATGACCTATAGAATTTGTCGCCAGTGTCGCGTTGGATGCGGAATTATCGTCATTATTTTTATTAAAGCGGATGGATGAAATTTAATAATAATTACCGTGAGTATTTGTGTTGTTATATATTGTCGGAAATATTAATTAATTGGGGTATAAATGTTGTTAATTTACGGAAATAGCGATTTTTTGTACGCACACGCCACTGGGTTGTAGATGGCGTATGTGTACCGGTTTAAATCTACGAAATGTCAACTTGAGGTTATTTGTAGCGCTCGATTTGTAAATACAGGTTGTCTCGAATTGATCGTATTTAAACAGGATTGTTAAATAATTTAGAACAAAATTATTCGAATTATTTATATTTTTTGACAATCTTTATGAATAATAATTACATATATTACTGATATAACACATTAATATATTTATGTACAATTTATAATCCATCTTTTCGTCATTTTATTTTATTTTATTCAAAAAATTTACCTCGAAACACTACAATAAAAATTATAAAACGAACGTACTTTAAATTTCGACAAGGCCACTTTATTTTAATAAATTTCTTTACATAATCAGTATACGTAATTTATTTTATTTTCAATTGAAGAAATAGACAAAATTAAAACACGAGTCAATCTTATTGTCAATTATAAAGAATGAACGAAAATTGAGGTGGTATTGAATAATTGTGGGCCATCAGTTGTTGGGGAAAAATATATTTAAAAGTGTCTTTTTCTCTTTTAATAAAGATTAAAAATTGAGCACTTTATGTACAGTTATTTACAAACAAAAACGAATCTGATAACGGAATAAATCGCCATTAATTCTAATCAAAAACAGAATTATTGGAAATTCATTGAGTTTTATAAATAAAATCAAATAAATCGATGTTTTCCACATTTAGATTAATTTCATTATTCCATTTTAAATATAATTTGAATCAAATCAAACGGACGGTATATCCAATATTTGACTAAAAAATGTAAATATGGCAGCATTTATACAGTGCGTCCATTTGTTATAACACCTGATTACAATCATTGCCAACTGGAATAAAACAGTGACACAAATATAAGTCGCAGCTTGATACATTTAATAATCAACATTATATGTATCTAGCTACAACTTACGTTGCTAATTCACCGCTTTCAAGTTTTTAAAATTATCACAAAAATTCAAATAATCAGACAACAATTTACATATATTACACATTATTCTGTCGACAACAAATACAAGAGAAATATAGTGAGAAAGGTTACAAATTTTAACAATTTTATAATTTCTTTATTATCTTAAATAAACATATATCTAATAATAATAATAATAATGATAATTAGAATAATTAAAATATGTTATTTGAATTTTAATTGATTTGCTGTCACAGCTATAAAAATCTCTTTATACACACTTATATAAAATAACGGGCGTTCCAAATTATTCCAATACTTGAGAATTGTCAAAATATTTCGGATGACCCGTTATGTTTGTTAATTTTTTTTGAATAGAGAAATTCGGATTGAGATTGAATCGCAATCGTTACAATTGTCCACAGATTGTTTCAATTGATTAATCAATCGATTAATTGATTGGAAATTATAGAATTATAAAAATTGGAAATCAATATGGCTATTATAAAAATATGAAATTGTACATGTTTTTAATATAAAAACCAACATTATAACTTGATTTTATTGTTGAATAATTGAAAGTTTTACACACACTCACGATTAATTTAACACTCATAATTAAGTCTTTATTGTTAATTAATTTATTGATTAATTAATAACAAATTATTTTTTTTATTTTATAAATAGATTAGATCTGAATTGTTTTTAGTTAGGTCAAAAGCGAGTCGCTGTAACTGTCCGGGGTTGGGTTGATGTGACCGTTGGCACTCTTGTATTGTTCTCCAAAAGCGGCTGTAGGACCTGTACGATTAATTAATTATTTAATTGATTAATTGAATAATTGTAATTGAGGGGCGGGATCACCATTGAAAGAAAGTAGAATGTTCGATAAACGATTTCTCTTTCATTTTTCACTCAAAATTGACGTTTTTTGGCTCATTTGAAAGAGCATTTCAAGCTCTATAAGAGAGACTCAATATCGTTGGAAAATGTGGTGGAAATTTTGAGTTATAAACGAAAATCTCGGGGCATGTTTTTCCTTATTTTTCCCCATAACTCGGCCAATTTTGATTTGTTTGCAATGAATCTAGAGGAAATCGATAGTAAATTGGAATAGCTTTTCAAATATATGGGAAATTGTCGTTTTCCACGCGAGTTTTCCAGGGAAATTCTCTTGCATAGTATAATTTTAAACAATTATATTTAACAGGTGAAAATGACTAACGAATTTCCCTAAATTTCGGGAAAATTCCGCGAATTTGCAAAACTTGAATTTCAAATCAATTTCCCACGTATAAGTTTTCAGAAAATTCAACTTTCTATCTTTTAAAATTGAATTCTTAATTTGATGGTTTGCTCTATCTCTATTGCAAACAAATCAATATTGGCTGTTATAAGTGAAAATAAAGACAAAACAAGCTTCTAGATTTTCATTTATAACTCAAATTTTCGCAACATTTCCCAAAAAGAATCGAGCCTTTCTTATTCAGCTTGAAATGCGCTTTCAGATGGGCCCAAAAGATTGAGTTTTGAGTGAAATATGATACAGATAATAGGATTAATTGCAACTTACACTGGTGTCCCGGGAGCTGATCAGTGGTGTCTCAGCGTTGATGGCGTTTTCGTTGAATAATTGTTCGTCGCGTAATGGCCGTGTCATATAATTCGGTGGCGGTAAATGGGGATGGTGTAACGTTTGAAATGTGGAAGGGTGTGGCGGACTTAAGGGTTGTAAACAGGTCGCCATCCGTTTCATATCTAATGTTGCATACACGGTTGGCTCTTGACGGCGTATCACCGACATCGGTATGGCTTGTTGATTGTAAATCACATGAGGTATCTGTTGATTTGTTAAAGATAATTCGGCATAAGTTATTTCATCATTCTGGAAAATAAGAGAGACGAGAAAAAGAACAAAAACAACAACACTGTTGTATGTCAGAAGGATGATTGAATTGAGAAATTGTTGGAAATTGAAGAATTAGTTTTTTTATTGTGATTTCAAGGATCAAAGACGACGAAAAAAAGGTTAATTTGCCAAAGGGTCTCTTAAATAAATCCATTGTCTTCTTTCTGTTACAATCGAGTTGTATAGCATCGAATATCTTTATGAGAACAAAAAGTTTTTCTTTTATTTTGTCCTTATCTGTATGTTGAAATATGCAAATAAACGAGGACTATCGTTGCCCTAAGCAAACAAGCTTGTTTGCCGTCCCTCATCCTAAATAATCTTTAATTTCACCCCCGGATACATGTGGAAATTATTGGATTTTTGCTTATTCGGAATTTTATCAAATTATCAACTAATTCTTCAATTTCCACATGGAAAGATGGAAATTCTCACCGTTTTCGTTAGATAATTGCCATTCTTGCCCTGGTTATTTGGACTTTGCATCCGACTGTTATAAACACGTATCGGTGCATTATTTAACCGTTCAAATGCCCTCTCCTCATCCTGATAGTCATCATCGCCGTTATTCTGCGGTATAATATCTGGATTTTTCTCCTCCAGACTATCGATACTGTCATTAAGGTCTTTATTTAATGGCTCGGTGCTGGCTTTGTCGCTGTTACAACCACTGCCACTATTGCCACCAATGCCGCCACCGCCACCACTGCCACCACTTCCATTATTAATATTTCCAGTAACACATCCGCTGCGTCGTCGTGACGATGATAAACCACCATCATCATAGTCTTTGTCATCATGTTCGTTGCCACCACGTAATCGTATCACAACGACTATTATCACAGCAACTAGGATTAGTGCAGCAACAACACCGATCAACGCCCCTAATAATGGTGTTATTTGTAATAGAACTGGAGTTGAGGCTAAACAAATAGACAACATAACGATTATGACAAATGTACGTATTCAAAATTAATTAATTAAATTGTTTAATTAATTAATTAATGGACAACATGATTAGTTTTTCGTCTTGTTTATTATTAGTTTTATTAAAGCATCCCGACACCGTATAAACAGCTGTACAAGAGCAAATATTGTATCACCACCAGGAAAAACAAACAGGAAATTAGAATTTTTATTTAAATGTAAATTGGTAATTACTAGGGAGAAAAGCGAATTCGTTGGAAATTTGAAAATGGAATCGGTGTGGAAAGGGTGTGAGAACCTACGAAAAAACTGTTTTGAATTATAAAGCCAACATTATAAAATTGACAAGTCTAGCGAAACAAAAATCTATGCAACTTTTATCTTCATCTCTATCTCTAGAAGTTTATGAGTCGATATAATTTGAGGAAGTTTCTTTAAAACGTTATCCGAAGTTTTTATTTTAGCAAAAACTAATAGTAAAAGTTTTGACGATAGTAACTAATTTAAAGATGATTATCACTATTGATCGCGATTATCTCTAAAAATTTGCAAAATACATGAAATAATTGGCATGCAATTTTAGAATATTTTCGGCAGGATGCTTGACTTTGTTAGAGCCAAGCCTTAAGACTTTTTTTAATATAGATTTTTAACAAATTTTGCGATTGAAGCAACTTCAATTTGAAATATATGATTATCATTATAGATAGAGACTATCTCTAAAAATTTACAAAATATAAGGAACACTTTAAAGGCAATATTTTGCCTTTTGGGGCTCAATTTTTGTGAGGGAGGGGGGCGTATTTTTTAAAAGATAGATTTCACAATACGTATTAACAATGTTATGGGTGAAAATATAAAAAAAAGTAGAAAAAGTCAAAAATTGTACAAAAAACATGTTGTTAGATTTTCGTCTGTAATTCAAATTTATATCAACATTTTGAAAAACGGGGAGAACAGCTGCGGGCTATAAGAAATGCTCTTTTCAAAAATCTATCTCCGGTTGTCGTAGCCCCATGGACGAGCGAGTAATCGCAAGTTAAAAATTCACATTTTCGCCGGTAAAAATCTTGAGATGTACCCGTGCCCTTAAGATGTTGGGGTGGCAGGAAACTGTTACGGAGGGGCTCAGCCCCATCTAGCCCCCCGTAGCTACGGCCCTGTGTTAGATCCAAGTTTTAAGACTTTTTTATCTTAATTTTTAGCAAATTTCGAGATTGAATCAACTTTAATTTAGAAATAGATGATTATCAATGTAGGTGAGGATTATCTCTTAAAATTTACAAAATACAAGAAATAATTCAACTTTTTGTAGAATTCTCGACTTTATGTTAGATTCAAGTGTTAAAATTTTTTGTCGATCTTAATTTTTTGAAAATTTTGTGCAGAAATAAATAGTGCCAGTCTATTGATGGAGATTACCTCTAAAATTTACAGAATTAACAAATTTTTAGCAAATCGTCGAGGCAATTTTTGGATACAACTCGCAATTTTTCAGAGATTCTAGACTAGAAATAAGATAACAGTTACTGCAGATAGAGATGGAGATTCTGTTGCAGAATACCGAGTGTAAGCCGTGGATTTTGTTAGTTTTTAATAGAAAACCGTCTCATTACAAGACGGAATTTTTTAAATTAAAGGATTAGAATGTTTGTTGACAAGAAGGAAATTGAAAAGACTATAAACAACAAAACGAAAACGAAAAATTCTAGTGGAAAATATTGTTGTAGAATTTCTATTTTAAATCTTTATCGTTATAGTGTTCTAAATTTTGATATAAGCCCCAAACAAGTAGTTTAAATCCACAAATAACAATGTATTCGCTTTATTTATTTAATATTTCGATAGAATTCCATCGTGTGTAGTTTTTGAAAGATTACTTCTATTGTACAGTTTAAAAAGCATTTATAAAGACATTATATGAAAATATAAAGAATACAACAACAGATGGAAGAGTTTGCAGGTTGCGTGAATTAGTTCTTTGATAATACGTTCAAAATTTAGTTAGAGTTTATGTGTGATTGTTCTTCTTAACACAAAAGAAAGCGTTAACTACACCCCCGTTATCTTACCGCCAGTTCGAATTTGTCTAATTGCTGGTGCATAAATGATATTAGCATCGCTTGTTATCGATTTGGCATCCATTGTCCGTACGAATAGTAACAAATCATCGTATTCTTTCGGTAAATCTTTAAAGATTATACTTTCCGGATTGCGTGTTGTTGACGTTCCTATTAAGACACGACTATAGGCATCGTAAACTTGCAGTACAAAAGTGGCATCTTTATAATGTTCAACAATTTGACATTTTACATGAACATAATAGATTGTTTGTTGGACTAATGTACAATTCTCTGGTGGTAACGGTCGTGTACGTACAGTTTTTAAAGCTACAAAGATTGTTTTGGAAATTGAATAAAATTCGGTTAAAAAGGGACGAAATAGAAGCGTTGTGATTATGTTGATTATTGCGGATGAAGCTTACCTGTGTGCTTTTCAGCTGATTTTAAAGTGAACGCATGTAAATGCGTCACATCGCTTCTACCCTTCTTGTTAGACGCGTAAAGGCCGATGTCGAAACCAAGCCCGGATTCCAGTCCAACTACGGTGAAAATCGGATTTTTCGATGTGACATTGCTCACCAATTTGCGCGTCTGTGTGTCGTACACTTCCATAATGAATTCTTGTTGTAAACCACCATCGAAACCCTCCGTACATTCCACATGCAGCGATTCGGCCGTTTGATTTAAAATCGTACAGTTCGACAGCGCGTCCGGTTTGCCTAAAAACACCGAAATAAAGTCAAATAATCCATTATAGATTCATTTGGGGTTTGTGACAGCATTTTTTCTCTCGAATTCCAATTAAAGTAGTCTTTTTTTCTTGTTGGCAGACAGTCGACGCCTGTTTTCTGAATGTGTCTGGGTAAATCGTTTGTTGTTTTTGACGCATGTGGAATTGACAAAGTTGTAAAAACTTTTATTGCAATTTAGTCCTAAAGACCTGAAAAAATTCACACAAGCTTCTCGTAAAGCTGTCACCGCTGTTGAAAGTTGGGCGATCTCTTATTTTTATGTCACCTTTGATGCGCCTATAGTCTATAATAAAACCCGACAAAGCGTTTTTATAGAACTAATCCACCTTTATCGGTTAAAATATACAATAATTTAATAGAAATAAAAAGCGGCGACTTTAGAGTAAATGTCAATTTTAATACAATCAAGTCGATGGATGATTTTTTAGAACGCAATTTAAACTTAATTACTTACAGAGTCGTTAATGAAAAAAATTATTGAATTACATTTTACACCCTTTCAACGTTCATGTATATTTCCCTCCGATAACGGAGGGTAAATAATTTGATTTCCGATCATTTTTAAGTTGTTGTGTTCGAAAATTAGCTTCACCACCTGTTACAGGTCCAATGTTTCAATTCGAATATTTAATCGTTGATTTTTCTAGTTGATCGATTTTGGCCAACTTACCGGCTGGATTTATGTAGAAAACGCACGGTTCTTTCTGCATACCAATTTCATTACGCCCCCAACATAAAAGGGTGCCATAATCCAATTCTGTCATCGGTTTATATGAAGCTGTACTTCTTGTTCTCTCGCTATATATTTGATTTTGTGGTATATCGACTGTACCAGCCGAATTATTAAATTTCCAAATGAAATGGACATCTGTTGGATTCGCCTCTAATTCACAAAGGATACGAGCCGTTTCATGTCGGGCAACGCCAAATACTTTCGCCTGTCCCGGCCGGCATATTGGAATGACTGTAATGTAAGGATATTGAATAGTAAAAAATGTTATTGGATTATTATAAAATTACAAGCTTCTTTTTGCGTATAAAATGGACTGAATGGGGGATTATTTCATTAATTTTTCAAAAAAAACCCGTGGAAGAGTCGGTTGATTGTGCTCTGTTATTTGAAAAATCACCCGTCTATTCGCGATGCCTGTGTATGTTTGTGTTGTGATTGATGACTTTTACATTAGTATTGAATAGAAAATCCACAATTTTCGTTAAAACTAGCTAGGGGAACGGAAAAGAAAAAAACTAATAGATCAAAAAATACTTCTTAACTACGTCATATATCATTCTTCCCGTAAGACGAACATATTAGAATTTTTTCCCGCATCTTTCATTTCACGTTTTGTTATAACAGTGGCAAAAATCGATCGTAGTAAAATTAGACGGCTACGTGCCGAAAAAATTCCAATATTCGTAGAGAAAGCAAATAAATCACGACATGTGAGTAAAAATACCTGAAATTGTTAAAAATACACAAACACATCGATCATCTTTTCACGACAACATTCGAACGGACAAGCTCTTACCAGTTCGACGTGTTTTCCACAAGATAGAAGTGAGGGTGAGTTGTGATTTAAGACTTTTGCAAACAACTAAAGATAGAAAAAATCGTATTTTAAAACTACAAGAATCTATAGAGTTATCGGAAAGTAAACAAGCCTATACAAACTGGAAGAGCTATAATATTTGGAACAATGTCAATAGAGTCGATTTTTGGAAATCTAACGGTATAAGTGGACATAGGCATGGCGTGAAGGCAACTTTAGCCCCCCTAAACAACAAAACTAAATCGATGAACCCTGGAAAATATCGTCGGCGGCAATGGGAACATGTCAGGCCACAGTCGAACTTTACTCATAACAATTTTCCATTAAATAAACTTTTCAGTTTCCACCCTGACATCTATATTTGTATATATTTGTTCTTATATTTGCAGTTAAGGAAGTTCACAATACCAATATTGATACTTTTTGGGGTAGTTAGAATTTCTATTGAAACACAGTTGAAAAGGATAATCTCCTGGCTGTATTACTGCATATACAATGATCATTTTATCAAGTTTGAATATTTGTTTTATTTGTTGATTTACTGTCGCTATTACAGCAATTTTATTTTAAAATTTATTTTCGTAGCTGTGAAAAAACAAGATTTGCAATGTTTTTAATAAAGGAAGTTGAAGTAACAGCTATTGTTTTGTCGGCGTGATGAAAGCAAAAGGATATTAAAGTCTCGATTTGCAGAGCTTTAATACTACTGGAAAACATTACAATCGAACGATCAAGTACAAATATCGAAATTCATCATTTATTTACAACACTTGTCGACAAACGGAATCAACGAGATTCAAATAAATTCAAATAAATGTTCAAAGAAAGGTGTCGATATTTATAATTGGAATATTCTAAGGTGATTTTCTTCTACAAGACAACTTGACAGGCAATAAAATCGTTGTATTAACGATAAAAACACGCATACAACCAATTTTATTTAAAATTACACATCATCAATCATACCGTAGGTGATAGTTTCGTATTTCCATTGGATTTGACGAATAAATCATTCATTTCTGAAAATTGATTTCCATCGTTAGAACGTATCGAAAGTTGAAAGAATTATGGATCGATGTTGATTACAAAACATAAATTGTCCGGTTTATTTAGAAATTATTAACAATTACTTTGTGCGGCATTAAATTCGATGAATTTAGTTTGAAACATGCCGATTCGGCGACAATGTGAAAAGTACCGTTTTAATATTTGTGTATTCACGTGTACATCTGTAATGAATGCGATTAAAACTAGTAATGTGTTTAGAGTAATGGATGTTTGTAACATAAATGCTCGAATCAAATCGATTTTCATACGTATAATTTCAATAATGCAATATAGAACAGAAGAATAATGGTATTCAATACGGGAATAAACCGAATTTTTTTAATTAAAATTTTTAATTAAAAATTGACTTTCGTGATTTCCTTACATTTAACATCAAGTTGTACTGGATTACTTTCACCATCACCTTCTTGATTGTGCCCAACACATGTATAATGGCCCGATCTCGCTCTAGTAATCGACTGAAGGACCAAACTTTGATTGCTTACAATTGTGTTGGCTTGAGCATTGTTGTAAAGCTGTTTTCCCTAAACAACAACAATACAAAACAACAAAAATTTGATTGTATTATCTCAAGAAAATCCCAATTACTTACATTATGTCGCCAACTAACTTTATAAACCCACGGATTCGATTTTATATTGCATTCAAAATAGACATCGACACCCTCCTTGATCGTACTCCCATTCAAAGTACTCCCCAATTCCAACGACACAAGCGGCACATCTGCAACAAACACAAAATTCAACCCAAATATCGCCAAAAATAAAAATCCCAACACAGATCTCAACTGAACGAACAAATTCACCCGGCGCATCCACCATTTCGCACATTCGAATTAGCTCTGTTACGACTATTTCTGGTTCTGTAACTGCGGAATTTTTGTAAAATTTAATAGTTCTGTTTCTTTATAAGCGGATATATAACGGATATAGCAGATATATAATTAATGTGAGAGATATATGAAAGTATTGGAACTTGAAGGTCTAAAGTCTTTTTTGATCCGGGGTCCGCTAATTTTAATAATCGAAATCTCGATTGTTTGATGATACATTGTAGTGATTCAGACATCATTAGAAACAGCATTTAAGGGAGCATCCGATGGTGTATGTTATTTTGAAAAATTCCAATTGAATTTGAAGTTATAGCAGAAAATCTTTTCCACTGTAATTTAGCAAATATGCTCGATTTTCCAATGATTTTCTCACAAATTGAAAGAGCTTTTGAGATTTGGAAAAATACTTTTAATTGGCTCGTGGATATTTTGGAAAATTGATAGAAATTGGAGGCCCTACATACATCTTTTTCTTCAATTTGGTGCCTAAGAAATACGAATTTTTAAAAATCGATATCTCCTTTGTTGATGATATTCTGTAATGTATTGAAATGTATTAGAAAGGCGATTTTAAGGAGTATTTATGAGTGTTTTTGTTTTGGAAAATTCTAGTTGAATTTGAAGCTACAGCAGAAAATCCCTAGTGTTTTTCCAAAAAAAACACTCATATTTTCCCCTGTAACTTCTAAAATATGCTCGATTTTTCAATGATTTTCTCACAGTATATAGCAAATTGAAAGAGCTTTTGAGATTTGGAAAAATACTTTTAATTGGTTCGTGGATTTTTTGGAAAATTGATAGAAACTGGAGGCCCTACATACATCTTTTTCTTCAATTAGGTGCCTAAGAGATACGAGTTGTAAAAAATCGATATCTCCTTTGTTTGATGATATATTGTAAAATATTGCATCACATTAGAAAGGGGATTTTAAGGAGTATCCATGGGCGTTTTTGTTTCGAAAAATTCTAATTGAATTTTGAGTTCTCTAAGTCAATATCTATTAGCCAATATCATCGATTTTTCAATGATTTCCTTAAAGTATGCAGCAAATTTGAAGCGCTTTCAAAAATTTTCCTGAAAATTGGCGAAATTTTACTCCATGTTTTTTGTATTGATTGTTTTTCGTTTCTGTTCAGGTTCCGTCAAAATAAATTTGAAATCTGTTTTCGATTCTGCTCCTAATTTGAATCTATCTGGCGTGGAATAAATCACGTTTTTTTCCCACCGCCGCTTTACAATCTAACAGTTCAAACTTGTTATTATTGTTGTTGACTAGAACTTAATCGGACATTATAAATTGTGTTGGTGTGAGGGGAAAAACAGCAGGAATACCAACTGTATTTCGCCTGTAACAACAACACTACCACTTGATTAATCTTTATGGCACATATAATGCTCTTGGGAATGTGGGCAATGTGACATGATGACGCTCGGACATAAGTTAGGCTAGTAAAAATACAAAAAAAAATGGACAACGAAATTGCCGATGATAAATTCGAGTTGTACTACGATGATGTCGGTTTTGTCTATTCCGATATTAATCAAATTGTAAATTCATTCCGACTATTAACAGTTACGACATTCGGATAATTAACAATCAACGTAAATAGGATGGACAATTATGTATAAGCGAATAAACGATATGGTGTAATTCGTATAATGTAAGCACCAAGGATAGATGTGCGGTGGTTAGTTTGTGGTCTTCATACGAAATCTATTTCGTTAAAGGCATTAGGCACGTATCGAAATACCGGCAAATTTCACTAATTCTCAACTGATTAACTCCATCTCTGTTCGTTTATTGTTCCAATGATATAAATAAACGTACAAGATGAATTATTAACAGAAGATTTCTGTATAAGGATTCGACTAAAAAGGGTTCAATTTAATTATGTTGAGGATTCCATACGAAATAGAATGTACCAGAGATCTTCCGCCACCATTTCAACATTATTATAATTGCTCACGTTAACAAAGCTGGAAATATTTCACTACATCGAATTTATGATATGAAATTAACAAAATCAACGCTGTAGAATCGTCGAAACGGAAATATTTTGTTAATTATAAAATACTTACGATAAATATCCAATTTCCAGCCATCTTCCAGGCCACTATCGGAGATTTGCGGCTGTTGACCACGACACGATAAATATTTACCACCGTCTTCAACAGTCGGTACAAACGTTAAAATACTCGTTGTTGTATTACGATCAGGACTAGTCTGTAAATAGACAACAATTTCAAATTCGAATCGAAAAATTAATCGAATTAATGACGAATTTACGAAATTTCTTTAACGTTTAATTAAAGTAGATTTATACGAGAAGATTGTGAAGAAGTTGCTAGGCCATTTCCATTTATAATTGGAACGTAAGTCGTTTTAATTATCACAAAATTGCTTTAATGCGGTTTCGTGATCTTATTTCGATTTATTACGACAAACGGCAATTTTTGTTGCTCAATTCGCTCTGTTCTAACCCGTTTGTAGACTGTAGACAAGGGCGGACACGTGCCAGCTTTTAATATCGAATTTCCCGATAATTCTTGTACACAAATCGTCCAGATTTGTTGAAAACTATTCCAATTTCGATATTAATATAGATTCAATATTCAAATTATAAATTACTGGGAGGTATTGACTGAGACTCGATTGGAATTCTAGCTTGTTAAACTAGAACCTTTGAATTTTATTCAATTCTGGTTATAAAAAACGTGAACTCAGCCCCAATATTTCCGCGTTAAACTAGACTCTTGTTAGTGTAAATTCAGCGAATTAGCTGCATTTCTTGTTAGGGAAAATTCGAAATTCGATCGAGTGTGAACGGTATCGAGTCCCTCAAATTGCATTCGATTAGTGATCGTTCTAGGCAACTACCGTTGAATTTTGGTTGTTGAATAAATTCGGCAAACAATTTCCAATATTTCCATCCATCGAGTCCGAGTTCTTGTAGCACAGCAGCGGAAATCGTAGCCGTAATAGTCTACCATCTATAAACGTCAACAGAATAGAGTGCTTTTGATCAAATTTGTGTCGTTTGATCTTGATACTGTTCATAAATTCAATTGATCACAGAAAAGACATTTCCTGTTATCTTTTAAAATAGCGAATAAAACTTTCAAATTCGGCCCGGCAATCTGTATGTGTATTTGTATTTTATACCAACTAAAATCGGATCATATACTGGAAAGTAAAAGATAATATAAAGAAAACAAGATCAAAAAAACGGCTCGATATAAATACTGAGGCAGTATGGGGAAATTTAATTATTTTTCCTGTATAAAACTGAATTATTTATCTACAAAGCAAACATTTTATAATATACCTAAATGTATTTTCGCTGTTTGAGAAAAATATCCCCATTTATTTCTATATTATTACTTTTCCCCCAAATCAACGTAAATACGAATACTGATTTTTATGACGATCCTATCGATTATCGTACAGTCATACTGTATGGAATTATTGAACATCAATGGCCTTTATGTTGGCTGATAAAATCTGGAACTGTTCAAATTCTCCAACAGACACCACTTCAATATTTTCCACGATCAAAAATTGGAGACTATTTCGAAATTTAATCTGTTCGGAAATCTTTCCGAATCACATACATTCGTGCTTTATGTGCGAATCAAGCTTTGAAACTTCCATCATTTAATATTTTTGTTGTTTCTCTCTGAAATATAGCGAGTGTGTTACATTTTTCTTACATTTATACACAAACCAAGATAAAATACTCTCCAATCCTGAAATAGTTTCAATTTTCAGGACGTATTTGAGTTCGTGTGCAATTTCCAGTGAACTTTTCATTGTTGATAACCAGCTTGAATGCTGGTTTAAAATGACAAGTGCCAAGCATGATACAACTTTACTGTTTGCACGATAAATTCTTCATGTTTCATTATTTTCAAATATCAACAAACATAGATAACAGTTGTCCTATATATATCGTTCCCATCTAACATTGTTCTTATTTTTCTAAGATATTGAAACTTGCCGGGATTCTCTGTATGCGTGCTTTGTTGTATCAAACAGTTGCATTAGAAAGCTCTTTTCACGCTTTACAATTCGTTTTTCATAGTTTGCTTATTTATAATAGAAATAGCGTTTCTGTTGTAACAACATTGCTGCCACATAAGAATTTCGTTTCACTTATAGAACATTTTACTTTGTGTACGTTTGATTACAGCCAAACGGTTAGGAATACATTAGGGAAACATAAATTTTCATCATACAGGCTCAAACTAACTGGAAAATACTAAAACAAGTCGAAAAATATTCAAATTTAGTTGGAAATAGTTTAATTTCCGAATTAGTCTATTTTTAAGTTTGAATTTCGCGCGTAATTACCGGTTGTCAATTGGTGCTTTGAGCGCGAAATTCGAATCAATTCGATTCCAGCCGATTGTGCAACGATTGACCCTTACTTTAGGATTTGTACGGTTGTATTCGTTATTTTTCTTGTTGGAAATTTTATTACATCTCCTTTTCTTTATAACACTGTGACAAAGCCCCTTTTTCGCTTGGTTAAAATTCAAAGAACGAATCATGTACGAATGGAGCTTTGAAATATCGCCAAAAATTCCACGACATATCGGAACGTTAATGTTCAATCGTATCTTATTTTTTTGAATTGTAAAAAGAAAAATTGAAATTGCCTCTGTCGAATCAACTTATATCTCTTGTTTTCATCGAGTATTTTTTTAATTTGAAATAATCTGTTGTTTCGGTGGTAGAGTCAGTTTTTATGGGGTGAACCTAGTGAAAAATCTCATCGAGTTTGTTTTATTATCACGCTTGAAATTCACCCCGTGTCTATCTATGAGTGGTTGATGTACTATCATAGTATAAGGGCGAATTGCACTTTTCAACCGAGAATCTAAGTGAGGCACGTTCTCGATGATATTCATGAAAATATCTAAAAATTCAGTTGTATTGTTTGAATATTATTGGCAAGGTTGTTGTAGATTTCAGTGTGTAATATAAAAGATTCCGACGATTTTAATAAAAATTCCTCGACTCTAGAGCGGGTTTTATGTACTTATAACAACCCACTTCTCGTTTATAAAAAAACAATAAAAACAGTAACAAAAGCCTTGTTGTTGGTTTGATGAATCCAATTATCTAATTTCCCATCATTTTTATTGACGCCAATTATGATTTGGGATAATAGGCAAAAAAATCTAACGCTATTTATTAAAGTGGTTGTAAATTGGAGAGGAAGTTTCCATAATTTTACAGATACAAACTGATATTGTTATTTGTGGAATATACTTGAAACCAGTCCAATCAAATTATCTAACTATATTCAGAGATCCATTTTCGTTATAGTAGGAGCTTTCTACATTATTATATCACTTACTATTTACGTTAAAATAATTACAGTTCAAACAAGAACGATTGTTGTCTCCTTCATTTTTTCCTCTATCGTGTTTCCAAAGTTATTAATTACCAACTAAGTTGGTAACGTTCCAGTAGAACTTGTTTACATTAAGACACTTCAATTAATAGACGGATAGTGTGTGTGTATTAGTTTGGTGCTAGTAGCTAAAACGTATCAGTATTTCGGACGTGTCCTGAAATTGAAGTGCGATTTCCGTCCCTACTGACGCTATTTTGAAGCGGATGGGACGTGATGGTCAAATGCAACTTTCCACTTAATAGTCGTGTCTTTGACGAGCAAGTCAAAGTCCATACTAGCCAATTACAATGTAATTGCATCTTTGTTATAATTTACGATGAAAGATTCAATTAGGCTCCAATCTAAAGTTCTATTATCGATTTTTATAGAATTTGGAAACTTGCAAAAAAACGCCTTAGGTGGTAACAAGTTTAACTAGATCACGTCTCGCCTGTATATATTCATAATTCAACATTCTTGCATTTCCTGTGAATAACATTCTTATTATATTATAATCTAGGGGAGAATTTCAACCCCGTTAGAATATATATATACACAGATATATATCTCATCTTGTCGACATTTCAAACTCAATTTTTTTGTTTCTTTCGGGAGTTTTTGCGCCATGAACTTGTACACGCTCAAATTTGATGCAATTTTTTATACAACATTGTATTTCATCGTCCAACAACTGTGCTAGATGGGGAGAATTAACCCCCAACAACTAAAAAACGAATATAGTCGTAATTATGACAAATATTTAGCTTACATCTGGTATAAACCAATTTTAATTTGATGAAAATTTATATAAAAGCTCAACAAGTTTTTTGTCATAGCTTTTATAATATTGATTTCTACTACAATTTCAACATTAACAAGGAAATTAGATCAATATAGGGTGCAAAAATCTAGTTAGCGGCTAAAAATTGTTCTCTACACGTACTAACAACACGTCACCCCTATAAAATCCACCACCAATGCGTACATGTGCTAAATATTTATCACAACCCTTCTAATTATACCGAATTGGTGCAGTTGACTCCAGCTATACGACACAAGTGTAGTGATTGATTGCAAACCGGGAAAAGTCAACTTCTAAATCGATTCCAGTATTTAATCCAGTTTCAGTCGTTATAGTTACATCGGTGGAGATTTATAAGTTGTTTCCTGTTTTATTTTTGCTTTTCGTTTTGTGAAATATCGACGGGTATTGCGTGCGCTTTCCTTGAGATGTTTAATAGTGAATTGGATTTTTTCCGGGGTGGAAATATGTCGGGGAATTTTTTAAAGATTTCGTTTAATGTAGATCAGTCGAGATCTATGAATATGTAAAATGAATGGAATCTGCTGTTGGAGATTCCATCTTGTTCAAGATGCATTTAGTGAGAAATTGTGTTTCCTTGCATAGTTGTCATGCACTTTTCTACCAAGTGGAAATGGAATTTATAAACAACTTCCATTCCGTTGATATTAACGTAAATATAAATAATAAAATGCAATAAATATTTGAATCACATTACTAGTTAATAATAAATAAATTATACAATTTGGAATTTACGACTATTTACAATAATATAAATGTATAGGGAACAAAATAAGCCGATTAAAGTTTATGATTGTGGTTATAATCCGATTGGACATCTAAATGATTCTGTAAATAGACTGTTTAGTTATAAACAAATAAAAAATGGACTAGCCGCTTTAAAGTTGTAACATTTTAAATTTTTATAAAAAACGACACTATCGAGAACAGTAAAAACTTTACAAATTAGCATAGAGTTGTGTTACTCCCCATTTTTATCAAAAATTTCACCGTTGCGCTTGTATATCAACTGAATTATTAAAATATTTCGAAATTATGGCCGCTTACTTATTTTTATCAAGTTTATATTATCCAATTCCATTTCGTATTTATCATTCATAATATTTGAATGTATTTGCAAAAATAGTCGTATAACGGATACTTAACAACACTTTATCTCGTACAATTGTCCTATTCTGCCCGTCTATTCTACCGTTGAAGAGGCCTCCGGGCGGTTTTCCACACTCAGACGCTTCTCAAGTGTACTTTCTTTCCATTTTATATCCTCTGATGATTAACGCCTCCAATACCATTTAAGCTGCTGCAAATTTTACGAGTTGTCCCCTTAAATATTTCAATCGTCCGTAATAAGTCATTTTGTTTTGTGTTCGTTGAGAACGAGACGACCCTCGGTAAACACTTGTTTGCAACAAGAATTTATATAAACTCGAGATACACATCAAAGCTCCTTTTGTCGAGCTTTGCTATTGAAAATATAGCAAAATGCTGGAAATTTTCCGTTTACTTTTAGATTTTAATGGAAATTTCGCCAAAATTCGGCGACCAATTGGTGAATTTTTGTCGCTCCAATTGAATTTTCTTCAATTTCAATGTTTACATGGACATTTACTTGTTGAATTATGCATGACATGATTATATTCTTCAGTTTATGTTGAGTTATTATCCTCATTCGTTATACCCGGACGAATATAAATCTAATATAGCTTATTGTTTTCGTTTATTTTGTATTCCAGACGTGTTGTCTTCGCTAATTCATCTTCGTTTGTGCTCACTTATGAGTTCAAGTCTGAACAATAATGGAAACAGAAATTTTTATTCTTATTAAAATAAAATTATTGATTAAATTGTTGTTTTTCCCCATTTCTTTCACCAGCATACAATACAATTTATATTTTGTGAAATTACACCGGAAATAATAAAATATGGTTAATATACAGTACAGTCATTCTCTTTGGCTAGGTGAAATACAACATTGTTTATTTTCAGGATGTGCCCTATAATAAAATAGCCAATGCGAGAGAGAATTTCAGCAACAGTAGCTGCAGAGATGGGTAAATATATACGCAAAATGACCGCAATAATAAATCTTAACGAAACATAATAGGAGCCGATATTGTAGAATCGAATTGTATTTGAAACTATCAAGTGTACTCTTATCAATACCGCCACTAATGTCACGAAAACGACATCATAAATGTAACATTAAAGAATTCACAATCGGCAATATTGTCGCCTTCAAGTTGTTACGGTTTTATTTCGCATTCAAAACCAGACGTTCCGTATATTTGATCAATTTTCAATTAGAATAAATCGAGTAAATTGAGATTTTAGTTTCGGCGCATCCACCATTTTTACAACTAGTTAAAATCGACTTTCGTATGAAATTGGGCAATTTTTCAAAAATATTTCAACAAAACCGTTATTATTATTCCCCAATATTGCCATTACGGTCGATAAATTTCATAAAACTTCGATCTTCTAGATTATCACGCCATTAAGGACGTGTGGCAATTTTATCAAGAAATTGACCCGATGCGCCCGATATTCCACTAGAATCAACTAATTTTTCACTCCACTAATTGAGCGATTTAAATTATCGTTGCAGGTAAGGCTAGATAACTGTCCGGATTTTAGTTGGATTCGATTAAAATCGACATTTTAATTAGAGAATTTGTTAATTTGATTACCAACCGTTTCTCTGGTGTTTTTCATTTGGACACTGCCCTTCCACCAAGTTATAGTCGGTTCGGGCCTGGAGCCCACAACTTCACAACCAAGTTCGTAAGTGTTATCAGCGGATAATGGCTTATTTTCACCAAGAAGTTTCACTCGTAAAGGTCGAACTGTAACAAGAAAATTAATTAGAAAGATGTGTCTAAAGGTTAGATAGCTAACGTTAATAACAATCGACAATCCTTTGATAGTTTAACTGACATTAACAACGATCAAATCCAATCAAAACGGCAAAATTTCGTGTTTAAATCACAGAATAGACAGAATTTTATGAGTTTCTACAATTTAATATTAATTCGATTATCGTATAAATTCGTCGAGTTCATTAACATGCAGTTTTGTGTACTTACATCTAACTAGATTTTACCCTTGTCGAGTTGTCAGAAAATCTAGCTTTAAAGCGGCACTACAGCAGTTTTATTTGTACGATTTATTTAAACTATTACAGCGAATTAAGTGATTTGCATAAAATTGAATGTCTGTTATGTAAAATTGTTACAGAGTCACTAATTTAATCGTGTATACACACACACAGCGAGACAAACGGCATATATTCGCTACAAGGAGAAAATGTAACATTAGTGGCTTGTCTCGTAATGTATTGTCTACAATTCCCATGAATTATGAGTAGCTGGTGAAATTTTACGAATTCGCAACAAATACGGCCATTTCGATCGGTTTTCCGTATTGAAATGTTGTGAGACATCGCTTAAAGACCCGTGTCAGTCAGGCAAGAAAAATGCCAGTTTCGAAACAAGAATTCTCGTTTATTTTCCAACGGATTGTCGTGATCTAAACGGAATTTGAAAGAGAATTTCTACTATTCCATTTTTGTAAATTCCAAATAATCTCCTATTTATAAGCTCAATTGTCTCAATTGTCTGAGTTTAAAACTATCTAAAAAATAAATTTCTAGAGTTTTCAGTGATTTTCCGGGAAAATAAAAATGTAGTCGGGAAATTTCTTGCAGATTTGGAAAGCACTTTTAATTTGCTACAAGTAGAGTGAAAATCATTGGAAAATAACCAATATTGGTGAAGTTATGAGGGAAAATAGAGGAAAGTGTCAAAAAATAAACTGTAACGCTAGATAACATTAGAGTATTCAAAATGAAATTGTAGCTTGAAATGCTCGTTCAAATTTTGTTGGATCATCAAAATCCGTTGGAAAATAAACGAGAATTGTTGTTTTGAAAATTGCCAGGAGATATTTAAAAGAATTCTATAGAAAAAGATCGAGTTAACTTCTATGCGCCCTGCCGGTACTATTTCAAGCCACACAAATCATACAAGCAATAGATATTTTTTCCCTTTCGTTTACCCTTGCTTGATACACATACAGTTATAGTATAAGATATACGAAAAGTTTTCGAGGACTTGGACGCCTACAAAGTCATAAAATACACACCCTAGCCTTTTCACGAGCTATTGTTAGTTTCTAAACTGGCCCCCTTGAAAAACATTTATCCAAGTTGGGAAGTTTCCAGCCAGTTTCAAATGGTCAACCATATTATAAAATATAGACGCCGATGTTGATAAAAAGACACATCTAACAGGGTTGATAGTAGTGAATTATTTTTTCATTTTCTTCAGATGATTTTATTTTATGTACGTTCTGCATATGAAATGTCTACTTTAGACTTTTCATTATGTGTTGAAGTTTATTAGTATCGTCGAGACTTGTACAGAAAGTTGTTCAATTTGTACTTTATCAACTTGTATGTATGAAATGGTAGTTCTAAATAATTCACATTTCATTATCTTTATTGTAATCTTTGTTGCGAACAATTCCCTCCATTTCGCTAAAATTATGCAGAATAACCAACCGCAGAAAATATCTATAAAGCAAATTGAAAATTTCGAATTGCGCGCCGTAAAAAACAGACCGACTAACTTACATAACCAAATTCCCCCATCACCGAGTTTAAAATTAGCGCAATTTTTCGAACATTTAGCGGTTGTTTTGTATATTGTGGCGTTTGTATATCAAAATATCTCATTTTGAATTAACACCATTAAATTTTAAAATTTATTGTGTCAAATGATTTGAAAAATTTGAATTACCCGCCTCAATAAAGTTGGCAACATTGTCTAACTAAATTTGGTGACATAAACCTAACCTAGAAATTTTAATAGTTGTTTGTAATTACAAAATTAAGTGTATTGTCGTGATTTTTGGTGAAAATATTTAAAAAATGTCAATTTTTTTTTTATTTTCGTGGTTCAATGTCTAGAAGAACTGGAAAATCGCCGAATAGCCTAAAGGGTGAGTAATAACAAGATTGCTAATATTTAACACCGATTAAAGTGAAATCGCGTTATTTGAGGTAGTAATTGAATAACCAACTTCTTATTATCGTAAATACCGTTGTTAATTTAAATACCGATAATTTCGTATAACACGATTCACGTAGAGTATCGTTGTAATAATCGCTAATTGAACCAGTTCTGATGTTATAATCGCCACAAACTCATCATTTATCCACAATAAAGCACGATTATTCCATCTGTTTATCGATTTGTCCGTCAAGATAGTGTCTACGCGAAAATTTCTATAATTTCCACAACAGATAAGGTGATTTCCTCTATATTTATTCAATCAGAAATAACTTGTTGCATTAGAAATGTGCGTGACTGAATTAATTGTGTGTTGGTTTGATGGAATCGTTGTTTTTTTAAAAATATACTTTCGTATAAAGAGTTGTAAAAGTTGTACAAAAAAGGAATATTAAAAGTGTTGTTTAGTGGCAGCAGGGAAAATAGGTAGGAAAAATGTATAAATAATGGACGGTTGTAGAGATGGTACAGTGAGAAAGAGACTTTAATAAACGGCCGGTGCGCATGGTAATTATTTTAAATTATTTACTCGCAGCTTTTTGCTGATGTAATTTAAAATAGCGTTGTAATGATGCTGGACAAAAACAGGATCCAACCATCAACAATTTTGTTACATTCGTTGTTGTTGTTTTTGAAATGTATGAAAACAGTAGAGTTTTATATTTGATATGAGAGATTTCGAGTTCATCGTTGGCTGTGATTAATTCAAATGTTTCTTTTTTCCAACTGGGCAAAGAATTAATTGGTATGTAGTGTTGCACAACAGGAGGTGATGTATTTGCGTGTAACTGATGTGCAGGAATTTACCACCTGTACAGCCACTTTTATTGGATGATTCCATGTTGTATTAATTATTTTGCAATTTATACAGGGTGAGCCAAGAGTCAGGGTGGCCTATCATCACTATAAAAATTGTTAAAGGACAGGACTATATATTTTCTCCTGTAACTCAGTTTATATCAATTTGTTTGGTCTACTTGGTAGACTTGGTGAATGAGTATTATAAATAGGCAAGAGGAAAATTGTGATAAAAGCCCCATTTGTGCACCATTCAGTAAACGAAAAAGCCTACTTTCCACCGATTTTCCCATGAAAATAAATAAGTTTTTCACATAACAATATCATAACTATAAAGTCGATAAAATCGCCTACAAACTGGTATAAATGGATAACAAATTTCGCCTTGATTTTCCTCAAAAATTTGATATTTGGCCTCTGTTACTTGAATTCTTTAGGTTTTCAAAAAATGGTACAGTCCAAGAATATGCAAGGAAAACATCCACAGACTTTTAGCATTTTTCTTAATTTCCCGGAAAATTGGAAAATTTCTTGCATATTTGGAAAGTTCCTTTAGTTATCTACAGACTCAACTCCAGATTTATTGTAAATAAATCGATATAAGCTGAGTTATGGAGGAAAATTTAAGAACACAAACTTCTAGATATTCTATAATTCGAAATTTCCACAACATTTTCCAAAACTATAAAATCTCTCTTATCAAGCTTAAAATGCTCTTTCCAACAAGCCCAAAAGCTTGAATTTCATTAAAAAATCATCGAGATATCGTCAATGACTTCTAACACTATCCTTTAATTGAAATTTGTTATACCACTGTATTTAAAATAATACTAACTACCCCATTTAGAGATAGCTCATTTTAATTGTCTTACCCTGTATATTTTTCTTTATTGGTCAACATTACTGCACGGATCATCCCTTAGATATCATTAAATTTAATCCTTGTAAATGCACGTTTATCAGAGATTGTGTAAGTTCGCCCTTTACATGTTCTCGGATATATCAGGCACACCACCTTAACCAACTCGAATTGGCCACGATATCCTTATCAAACTTACCCCCAATTGGGAATTGTATGTGTGTATGTTGTATGGTTTCTTCCATCTGAGAGCTATTTCTGGTGGTTAGATAGTAAGGACCAAACTCTACTGCTTACAGTACTAAGAATCTTGACTCTAATAAAACCGCACCGTAGTGGCTTTATGCCAGTTGTTGGTTGTCTTTTAGTCCTCTTCTAATTCGCTACCAAGTCTCAAATCAGATCATTCCCTTTTTCGGTTAAATTAAAGGATTAAATTAGATAAAATTGGTTTTTCTCTTCTTTATAGTTGTTAAATATTGAAGAATATGCGGTAATTTAGAAAGTTTCGCTTGTTGAAGTATTTCAAACCGTCTAGGCGAATGCATTCCATTGGAATTTTAAGGTCGCCGTTAGATTAGGCTTTAATATAAAATTTCCACAAAGAAACATAATTTAATAACGTTCACATATTGGTGAATTTCCAACACTGGAAATTGATTTTTTCCGTTTAAATAAAACAGAATGAATAGCTGTCAAAAATTAGAAAAGTTGCCAATTAATTGTGCGTTGCAACGGTGAAGTTAATAGTAAAGTGGCGCATTGCTGTTTAAATTTATGCAAAAAAAATAACCCTTTTGCACCTGTCGTGAAACATTACCAACACACTTTGCCACGTAAATATCTCACGGCAAACTGTTGAAGAAGTCGTGTAGGTGAATTAAGGTCTAGAATAAATAAGTTCCACAATTGTCGAGTCAACGAACTCAGGAGGGCTTATTAAAGCTCTTTTTTTTTCCAACGGTTAACAGTCGAAATTTCTATTAGAGGAAATTGTATTTTGTGTACGGTTTGTCGAAAAGAAATCGATTCGAAAGAACTATTGCTGCTACTTGTTTCGAAATCTTTAAAGCTTTCAGCTTGACTAGACAGGAACTAGACAGGCGGTAGGGAGTGCAGGGCGAACTGAAAGAACTATATACGAAACATTTTTCGACGATCTCGAAGGAATTCAATACTACAACAAACTAAAGAAATAAACCATTTCCTTGTACGATTGTGGACAATTATGAAATTCTTTTCTATATCAATCAATTTTAACAAGAGACACACAACTATTGATCAAATTTAATATGAGTAATATAATTGAATAATTTCGGATGGCAGGAAGTGTTCTATGTTTTAGCAATAGGCCTATGACAACTAGAATGGATCGTAAGATTTCCCTTGTGAACAACGACAAGATTTCACTTCCTCAAACTAATTGCTAGTTTACAACTAAATCAGAAACTCTACGAATATGTAAAGTTGTAGTTAAACTAAATATTGTTCCCCCTTCGTATTATCCGTGATGAAATGCATAATATTTTCACACTTATTACCAACCGTATATTTAAAAGAAAATCAATAAAGTCCCAGTTTCCTGTTACGAATTACTTTCTAAGGGTGTATTTTAATAAAGTCCACCGTACTGTCAATTTTCTTTACACTCTGTTGTTGTTGTTCGTTTGATAAGACCCGATCTATTCGGATCCTTCAATTCTTATTGCTTATTCTATGGGTTATTACAAATTCCAACCCTTCTAAGAATCGGATTTATTGCAATAGTTCTGTGCGCGCCATATAAAGTCTTTTCTACTTTTACCCTCTTCTTCTAGAAAATCTTTTGATTTGTTTTATACGATGTGATAGCGAAACCTCGAACAGAATAAATAAAATTAAGACTGTCGAAGCAAATACCAGAAAAAATTCTTCCATTTGTTAAACTTTCACATTAGGAGTTATTGATTTTTTTCGTGTCCCAGCCTTGCTGTTATAAAGTTTACGATTCTCTGGCAATTTGTGATTGTTATCATGTTTCCTTGTCGTTCGTGTTTATTCTACAATTCATTTTGTTTTAAATTATTATCGTTATTATTATTTGAAATTTTCCTATTTCCTCTACCATCCTTTTGTATTAAAAGCATAAAAGTATTTTACAATTGAAAATGGCTTGATAGAAATTTAATATGTAATTTCAAAGCAGGAATTTGCTACACAAGTTAATATAACACACCAACGTAATGATTTCCGTCATTTATCTTGGAACATAAAGGGTTCAAAGGGAGACTAGTGCAGGCAAACTTCTTTTTGTCATTTACGTTTATTAACGATGATATTATTTAGTAGAGCTTTTAATGCACATTAAACTTTAGTGCCTTTTAGTTATAATAGCATAGATGCGCTCTGGTCGTCTTTTGACATATTTAAGAACAAAGAGGACAGGAGGGATGGAAAAAACCTAATAATAAAACGATTATTGACGGCCTCATCTAATTGTACAGAAATATAATGATATTCCAACAGTCTTCCCGAAAAGATAAATTTGTAAGGTTTGGCTTTGTCAACTTACCCAGACGCAATTAATGATGCTTAACGGACATCTTGACATATTGTAAGATAACCACCCTCTGATACGGCTACTGAAAATCACTGTTTTTTTTTTCTTTGTATAACGTTACACTGTTTGAACTCTCCAAAAAAAGATATTCGCCCATAAGTCTTCTACCTATCTAACAGTTCGATCTTGATTTCTTTCGTGTAACAACTCCCGCATGTGTTATTTGTTAAAAATTACAACAAAACCGGGCACAATGACAACAATCTAATGGACTAGAAATGATCTATTGTTAATGCCGAAATGGCAAAAAATCTAATAGTACAAAACATTCCACCAGATTTGTACCTTTATAATTTGGTTATCATTATTATCATCGTCGTTATTGTTGATTGTACGGACTAAATATTGGGCGTCCTGTCGTTCAATGGAATATTTCACAATTTTAACGGGTGGCATAATCGTATTAAATCCATCTAAATTCCGAAATTGGCGCTGTAATTGAATTTTCTAGATTAAAAATAAATCTAATGGCATGGATTTGTACACGATTCACTTTTTCATAGTGAATAGAATCAAACAAATTGTATGTCCAGGAATTCTTTGAAATTGTCGTAATTTGATTAGCAACGCTTTGATCTTCGATTCTATCGATTGTTGTCGAAGTTTTGTGGTATTTCTGGAAATAAATCCAAGCTTTGAACGTGTTATTTTATTAACCATGTAAACGTTGCAGATTATTAATTAACAAACATTGCAATATGTACAAACATAGTTGACAATTATTGATTATAACGTTAAAATTCGTCGAATTTATCGATGCAAATCTGCAAATTTGCAGGATTCTAAAAAAATTGTTAGTAATGAGTTGTGATTGGGTCAGTTGGGCAAAATCGTTTTATTATTTTAATGTGTTTCACCCCATTCATACAAGGTAGGTTCGAAACAAAAACCTACCAAATTAAAACCAAACTCGCACATATAAACTATCATGAAAGTGGCAAAAAGCTGGGGTAATTTAAGCCAGTAAAGTCATTAGATGGTAAATGTCCTGGGCAGACCCTCGTTATCGGTTAAGTAAGAGAACGAGACGAATTATTAGCTTGAACGTTTTCAATAATCTAGTACCTATAGTTTTTCATTTCGATCAATTTTAATTGATTCAACTAGAATATTTCTTTGTTCTTTAATTTAGTTATCAAAAAAAAATTGGCGAAACTTCGATTGGTGTGGTTGATAAGAATCTAGTTGTACTTTCAATAAGAGCGGAAATCAGGCAATTGACAGTCCTCACACCCAATGATACAGCTTTGTTCAACTTTTTTGTCGACAGGACCGAATCAAGGATCGTCTAGAATAGCCAACAAAAACATAATAGTCGGTTTTCTTTCGGCTAAATTTCCAAAATTAAACAAAATATTTAAATTTAAATCGTTAAATATTTGAAATTGAAGCCGGTCCTACCGGTCGGTAACCAGAGATTATGCCGTCTTATTCCTTCCCGATAAAGTAGTGAATCGAATTTTTTGCCAATATCTACATATAAAAGAAGTTATGATTTTAGGAATATAGAATTGATGCCTTCCGGCCAAACTCAAGTGATAGAAATTTAAATTTTTCGCCAATGTTCACTTGGGGAAACACAAAATCTTTATCGATCAAATCAAAATAAAAGAGGAAATTAAATATTTGCACTGATTCTGGTTTAGTTGTGGTTTGGGTGAATTTTTAAAGATGTAGCGAATGAAAGAAATTTGAAAAGTTTTATCCAAACTCTCGTTTTAATTACATTTATTTCCATTTGATATAGAATAAAATTAAAACTGAGTACTAAATCGTGTTCCATTCATTTCTTAATTCAACACTAATGTCAGTTGGATAAGCCGGAAAGACGGTCGCCTGATGGTTTCACGATGGGTATTATTTCGAAAAGACAAGAAAACGCCTGATAAGATTTTTATTCGGAATTTCGTCGTGGAAATATTTATAGAATTCGACATTTTTAGCTTGTTCTATACGTATTTGAAGTATCTTACAAGAAATCGTGAATATTCATAATATATCGTAATAAGTGTAATCCATGTTGAAAGTTTAGATTACATAAAAACGTGACAATATTCCTAAATATTACTATCAAGCTTTCTAACAAAAGCACATCTGCTTTGAAGCTTCTCTGCTGTTACATCAGAAACAGTAATTGGAGACAATCCAATAAAAAATAATATCCAACGAACCACCAGTGGAACTAGACAATATACACATACAAGCTTGTTACGTCTAGTAATATCATTGTCTAGAATTCAATAAACATTCTAGATAACTATAGCACCTGCAACCGTTACAGTAAATTTTAGAATAATGTGCAATTTTACTTGTAGCGCACACACCGAATCAATTTCCAGTTGTTTTCTACGAGAAATTATTGAATTTTTCCACGAAAACGTATCAGAAACAATACAACAACATAAAGGACTGTAGTGATAATGGTTGTGTGTTGTCGTCATAAAAGATATAGTGTGAGATAAGACAGAAGCCACCTGTTGTAGAGCCTATTCGTGAAGATTGTCGTCGTCTACTTTTAAATTTTCAGTAAAACCAACTCCAACGACTATTATTCATTTACACTTGACTTGAAAATATTCTATCCAACTAGATCCACGAACATTTTCCACTGGAATAACAAATAATTTCTTATTGTTTCCATCGTATCTATAATTCCATTTTTAATAAATCTTAATTAAATTGCAGACAATTTGATCTCGATGTAATTAATTAATGTATTCCCATAAAAAAGACTATAAGAACTCATCCGTTTAGAAGAAAATAATTAAAAACTGATTAAATTAAAATACACGGTACGTAAACGAATAAATCACGTTAAAAATAATTCACAACACTAGATGAACGAAATAGCGTGTTAGGGAATTACTTCATTTCAAATGTAAACACTTCTAGGATAGATAAAGGATACAATATACGTTATTAATCTCGAAATTTACAATTTTCGATTAGTTCGAAATCCGGATGGAAATTCTTCCACTATTGTGCTAACAATTTAATTAAGCGCGATCTTTGCGTTGAAATCGATGGAAAATTGTAAAATTTCATATATTTGCAGACAGTCCCGATGGATTTCCCGACGAAATTTGTTGTTTTTGTCGACTTCTCAAATGGTCAATTTGTGTATTCTTAAAAGTGACAAATCTGTACGCGCCGACAATTGGGAATAATTCTCTACGAGAAGCTGTTCGGGCGAAATCGCAAGGGTATAAATTTTCTTGCAAATAGAAATTTCGACGTTTTTAATTTTCGAACTGTTCTAGCCGTAATTTTGTCATGAATTTTCTTTGATTACACCAATGATAATTATCATTGGGGTACGATAAGCTTGGAAATGAGAGAAAAGACTTTACAAAGAATTCGGTGTTTCTTTAATAAATGAGGGAGTCTCAAATTCGAAAGGGTATTCTCCACAAAGACTTAATGAAGTAATACTGAAACTAAAAATAAAACAGATGAAAGAGTAATTAACTTTCATTGATAATGTAGGCGTAGATTGGTCTTATCAAAACAGACTGCCAGTACCGTAGTGTATGAATTTATAAAATGGGGCGTTATCGATCAGTTTGGTCAGAGTTCGATTGTTGAAGTGGCAGTAAATTAATTTTTAATTACATTTGGGGTTTTTAAAACAGCGGCTCTGGATTAATTTTAATTTTAACTTGAGGAGTTGGGGCTGTATGGAATTGGATCCGAACATTTCTATTTACAACCGAGATTAATTGTAGATTAGCGTTCAATTTTAGTTGTGATTATAATTGTTGTGGAATAATTTTTTAGCCGAATTTCAGACTTTGTTAACTATGATTATTGTGAATCTGTGCCGTTTTCCGTGCAATTTCATTTCTTTACAACGAACACTCGGTGTAGTAGTTAAAGTTTATCGCGTAGAAAATACTTAATTCCAATTGTTTCTAGTCAATTATTCTAAATATCCATTGATTCATTTAAAATCAATCTAAAACTTCAACTATTGGAGTGTTAACGGTAATTACGATGATCAATTCGTATAAAAATGGAAATGATGGAAATTTCAAACAGAATTCGTTGTTAGTTGTCTATTTTTTCCTCGCGACCGGTAATTTCCAGCAATGATTTAGTGAATTTAATCCGGATCCGCAAAAGGATAATAGCGTAGACACTAATACTCGAACATCCCTGTATCTGTACACATCCAGATTTTGTGTATGTGTATGTGTGCGCGCACAGGATATAGCGCGCAAATAAAACCATTGTCCTAGAATTTTCCAGGATTAGCGTGTGGAGAAAAGCAGAGAGGAGGATGAGCGAGATTTGAAACAGTCATCCGGTTCACTGGTCTTTTATTTGGATAGACTGACCCGTGAACGATTTTTGATTATAAATTTTTCCCAGTTGATTTCATCAATTTCTATTTCGCTCTTAAACCGATTACGTTTCTTGTTCTCCTATTTATTTCCGATTATTTCAACTTATTATGATTATAATAATGATTTGTACAATATGAAAAGAATCACAGGGGTAGTTTTAATGTTGGATTGTCACGACTATGCATTAAAGTTTTGTGTAAAACTTTGTCCCGTTGATAAACTTCCAAGATAAGACGACACTATTATTTTCAAGCAAACTGTAATTTCCATTTATGTGTCAACAGCAAGTTAATTAAAGAAGTTAGCGGAATAAGTGCATTCTTGTGTAAGTTCAAGCTCTGGTCCTAGGGGTGATGATGGTATTTCACCAACATTACCATCATCCCAACTGTCACAGTTTGACATTAAAATCTTGATGTTGGTTTAATTTTAATTCTACTTACAAGAAAATTACAATTATTATTATTACAATAAGAAATAAGTTACAGTAAGGGTTGCGCTCGAGAGGCAGTTCGTGTTCTCGCCCCTTTCGTTAGACTTGGGAGAAATCAGTCGAGAGACAGTCAAGTTCCCCTTACTTTTATCTAACCAATGAATTTCGAAAAACGAAGAAATTAAAACGGGCCTTAACTTTCCTTGATTTGCTCCATTCCATTTTATTGATTATACGAGTAATACGTCAGATTTTTGGTGGAAAATACGATTTTTCGCAATCATCAAAAAATCCAAATTTCTCGGATTCATTTCTGTACAAATTTCCATTGTGAATCAAACGAGATATGCCCCATTTCTCGTTTTCGAGATGTAAGATTTCTTATGGAAAATTACATGTTAACGTTGACTTCGAGCGACAGCCTTAAAAATAACGTTAATTCGCTAGAATTTGAGCAATTCTAGTGTCTCTTTAGTTAGATTAAAACAAATCGTCCGAAATGGGCGTGGAAATGTAGCCGGTGAACTTTAATTGGTATTATTTTCGCCGGAACGACCGGTTCTTGTAACGAAAAATCGTGGTGATCTTTGTGAAAGATTACCGTCATTGTTTCCATTTGATTTAATCACCACATAAATACGGAATTGTTGAATTACATGCGATTTTTGTTTTTCTAATTAGAATACGATCGATGAAAACACCACCAAACTTGTTGTTATCCTTTTGATGTAATGCTGGCAGTAAATTTTAAATTTCTTGTCAGCTAGTCCTAGTTGAGACGATGGAGGATTTTGTGTACTATAAATATTTGAGTTGAACCAGAATTTGATAGGCTTAGCACGTTCAGCTTTTTGACTAGGTATTTGGAAAATGGACAGCTCTACTGAAAAACGGAACGCATGTCTGCAATAATAAATCAGCCTCACGTTATACAAGAAATCATCATTAGTTGTTTATTTTTTTCCCATGTACTTCCGTTTTAATTTTCTATAAAATCTAGATTTATAAAAGGAAAAACCGGCCAGATAATTCTTCTAACAAGCTAAAAGGAAGCTGATGTAGAATTTCATTTAACGACGAAACCTTCGTTGTTAATTAAAAAGCTTTTTGTTTGTTCCCGATATTAGTGTTGTTATAACCCGGTATTCGAACAAGATGTTGTGGAATTGAAGTGGAAAACGGTAGGTGGAAATGTTTTATTTGGTGGTTTTCCAGGAGACACCAATTTAATGAAATTAGCAAAAAACAAGGCAAAAATATGAGACAAACAACTATTTATAGCACCGGCAGATTTTCTATATGTATTGTTGTTATGTTTTTCCAGTTTTCCTGGTAATTTATGCTGAATGCGTATTAGGAACGAGACTTGTTCCTGTATTGAGTTAGCGAGTAACCGACGGTGTTACGATATTTCATCGGTACCAGTCTAGACTACAAATTTTTTAACAAAAGTGATTTGAAAACAAGAACGAAAAAAATGAATGTTTCAAACGACAACTTCAATTGACTCTTACAAGTTTACGGGTATTGAATTGTGTTCTTCTAACACAGTCCTGTTGCCGTAAATGTTGGATTATTTGGCATCGTCGAGGTAATGATCCGTAGATTAATAAATCTTTTCAGATTGGTGGCGGTAGTGGGTTGTGCTGCATAATAGACTTGAAGCTTTAAACGTAAAAGATCTGCACTGCGACAAAATACACACTCTCACTAACTATTTTATATTATTTTGTATTTATTTAAACTAAATTTGACTTGTTGGTTGTAGCAATTTTAAAAGCAGAAAAAGGACCAACGATGGTACAAACTAATTTCAGTAATACGATTGCAAGCATTGAGATAAAGTTCTCCTTTTAGTAATTTAATCCTTACAAAGAGCAAGGACAATATACAGTCCAAATAAATTAAACTTTTTGTTTTCAGATTTTATCTTAACTAACAATGACCCTTTTTAATCCGGTTCCTACACACCATTCTCAGCATTTACTTGGATGATTTATATTGAAATTTATTCAAATTTTCGACTTGAAACTAAACTGGAAGCAATGTGTGGACTTTTAACAAATAACAATTTATTCCAACAGCAGAGTAGATTAATTTTTTTATCACGTTCTTAATTTCTATATTTTATTCTATAAACGTTACCATAATAATTCAAGCTTTTTCTATTAAATAGAACTTACAAGCTTTTTTCTATTCTAGTATTTGTTCATTAATTTCACAGAGAACAAGAAGTTGTATAAAACAAAACAAAAACTATAATACCAGTACTTTAGCGTTATTACTTTTTATTATTCTTTCTATTGCGGCAAAACTTCAATAATTAATATGCAGCTAATTAACCAACTTACAAACAAGAAAGTAATTTCAATTACAAAATCAATGATAACAGTCTTCTATTATCATTAACTTCAATGCAAATTGTATTTTTACAATATAATAATTATTCCAAATCTCCACATCCATGATAACGATAACAGAGTGGAAAATTTTGAAAGGTGGAAAACCAGCGTCTATATAAAGTGTTTCAAAGCTGTCTTATCAGAAACAATTATAAATTTCGAAAACGACAAAAGATATCGATATTCGATTCAGAATACAAATCTGTACACAGAAATGAGCCAAAGAAATTGACGTATTACTCGGTGTATTATCCGTAAAATGAAATGAAACACATATGGATAGATCCAGAGAAATGAGCCATAACTGTTCTAATTTCCTTTTCCATTTTTCGAAAAATAGCGCCTATAGTTTTTCGAAATTGGCCATTCTAAGTAACGAATAACGAGTAATAAGACTTACGATTGGCTTGACTGATTTCTCGTAAGTCTATCGAAGGAGAATTGTAAATTTCCCGAAAGGGAAGGGAAAACGAACTGCCTTTCGGCTAGGACCCTTGATAGAGATCAGAGAATTGTATAATTGGGTAGAAATTCGGTTCTGGCGCAACTATTTCAGGTTTTTTCAGTAAACTATGGGGTGTTTATTGTTGTTTTTTGTTTACAGTTCGTCACGACACTATCGCATGGAGTACGTTCTAAAATTAAGCTTATTTGAAACAGTGCCTCCAATGATTGGAAATGACATGTAGAATCAAGTAAAATAGAGCAATCAATTCGATATGCAGCCTTTGGAACACCCCCTATTCGATTTTAAATTGTATTTCCTATCTATATATAGAATGGAAACGGAATAATTAACAAACAGATAAAACGTTTAGTACGGGAATTGTTGATTTGGAAGTTTCGATTACAGGGATTTTAAAATAAATCTGATACAGTCACAATATAATTAATTTCGTTGTTGTTTTTGATAAAAATTTGTCTAATATTAGCATCATTGATATGGCATATATATATGGGACTAGATTAGGGTGTACGGTAGGAATCGATCTGTGCGGTTTCTGACTGGTGTCATGGGGACTAATTTCCGGTTACGAGACAAGTCGTAATTTACCTTTCTCTCGTTTCATTTATCTTTCTGCTTTTGTCTCCTTTTTGTGCGAAACAATTCTCGAATAGTGGATATATTTAGACATTGTATGTGTGTATTTGTCACAGTAGAGAAGTGGACGATTATTTTAATTTGCCCTTAGAATAGGCGCGGATAAAAAAGACGACAGCAATTTCAATGATAAATTGCAGGGAACTAATTCTTTTTTTTGTTCTGTTCTAATTAGCGATCAAACGGGGATTTCCACGAATTTGTTAGTTTGATTAGTTGCAGATTTCTGTTAGAAAAAAACCTGAAAAATAACGACAGTTTCAGCAAATTGATTGTTAATCATGTTGATTTTTCAACACAAGTGTAAACAGAGTTGTTATATTTCAAAGTGAAACTATTGTATTACAACTTCTCTTTATGGATTGTAGCTGACTAGGGGGATTTAAACGCGTCTGTAAAATGTTAATACAACTGTGTATATTTGTTGACGGTAGTTGTGCAATATCGTCATCAGGGACCAACTCTACAAAACAATTCATGTTAATTATTGAACAAATACTGAATATTCATATATAAAGGGATTAGCAAAATCGGTAAATATGTGCGAAGAAAACGTCCCCTCTTTAAAATCAACAATTCGTAACAATTATTTACCGCCCATTCATCGCTACAATTGCCTAAAGTTATAAATAAAATCGTACAAAAACGGTAATTTCAGCGCGTTTATTTGAAAAGAATTCGTTTCAGTTGATAAGCAAATAGTCCGATTATCGAATGAATTCTATCTGAATTGGAAACCATCTATATAGGACCCCCTATTCTTTTATACTATACGGAATTGAAAAGAACGAAAATCAATCGTTTTAATTGGCCCCATCATTGCACACAATTGAAATATAAATCGTTAGCAATTAGTTAAACCCGAAAAACGAAGAAAAACCACTCAATTGAAATCGGTTTTGATACATTCCAAGATTAGACAAACTCGAATATTGTTCAGTTCAAAAATATTTTATCGATTCCATTAAATCTTGTTTGGATTATAAATGGAGACGTTTCAAATCTAGAGTTGTTGTATAGAAGACTAATTAAATTCATGCATTACAAATGTTAGTTGAATTACGATTTTATGAAAAACTTGTTGAGCTAGTCGGAGACCGGCTTAAAGTTGTTTCATTATAGAAAAATTAGTTAATAACCAAACTTGATGTTGGTTTAAATGGTCATCAAGGTATTTAATACAAAATGGGTGAATTTTATAATATTGGGTTGGCTATACAAACATAGAGTTTTAGGGTAAAAGGGCCGAAAATTATTCGCTATTTTATACGAAATTGTTGTAGGTATATGGGATAGTTCAAATTATACAAATGGTCTAGAATTCTGTCATTCTATAGAAAATATTGAAATCTAGAAGGGCGTTATTTTGTCTACAACCATACAAATAACTATAGAACTGATTATCTATAACAATTTTAGATATTCCCAATTTTCCCCTAAATATTTCATCATTTTATTAAAGACGATAAGAAAAATACTACAAGCTATTCGTGTCGATAATGGTTTGATGGATTTTAAAGGGGGAAATCACGCAATTCAGATACCTTCATTTGGTGATTTTGATCTATTTCCTTCATTATTTATCAGTGAAACAAACATTAAACCACTATCATTAACATTCTCTAAAACTCCTATCTCTTAGACGATCTAAACCTATTCATCTAGAATCGTCATATCTATTTTTAAATTATACTGAAACTTGTAACAATGAGAATAGAACTGCAGGAAAAGATGGGTAATTTTACCCATTATTTCTATATGTTAGTGATTTTTTTAATAAAATACCGATTGTTGAAGCTGTCCAGGTGCCGATGAGCGAAATTTATTGCACCCCTTCAATTTCAATTAATTTAAAAAATAATTAATTGAAAACGGTAGTTTCGTTTTATTCTATCGATAAGCACCATGCAATTGTTGAGTTTCTCTATTTTCATGCTAGAAAACATGCAAATCCCGTATTACTTTTATTTCGATTTTGTTGTTTTCAATTTTCTATTTTTTAATTATTCAGTGAATAGAACAGGAATAAAATATGTTGCGTGGTAGTAGAACTGATTAAAATCGTAAGGTTTTAATATCGAAAAAGAACCGATTGAACTGGAAGCGAAACAAGAATTACATATATTGTTAATTATAAGTTAGTTGGTGATTTTTCTTTTATAAATCGTTGTTAAAAGTTAAATATACGTTTAGATTTATAATAAAGCGACAAGTATTATTAGTAACTTCCTTAAACGATTAAATTATAAAACTTGATTTGCATAGTGTTCGTGATAGTGGAATTTTTCAGGCTTCATATCCTGAAATTTATCGACGCAGGTGTTTTAAGACCGGCCACCTTACAAGGCTTGGAGAGAAGCGAGAAAGCTCCCCTTTCAAGTGCATTTATCGTGAAAAATTAATTGTTATTGGAGCTTTCAAGCTTCCAGTTTATATTATAAAAACAACCCTGCGACAGTTGCGGTAACACTGGCAGCTAGTTTAACATGTAAGTCTTATTATTTATCGTACTTTATTTATTCTTGTGTGTCAACTCTGATAAGTTACTTTCTCTGATGGAGCTCACTCTATTGTTGTCATCAACTAAGTCGCATCGGGGTTAATCTAGATTGATGAGTTTATTCTTTTCGTTGCCAATTATTGCCAAAAATTCAATTGTAAGTAGCGAAATTTGTTTGTAATCGAATAATTGAAATAACAATTCGAGTTTCTTATCAATGCTATTTGTAAAATCAAAAAAAAAACGATGAATAGGTCTATACCATTTTTCATCAAATTGATGCCCCATATCTATATTTACCCGTATCCCTCGTGTATTTAATGTCGTTTGTATTTTTTGACAGGAAAAGAATTTCTAGCAATTTATCAGATCCAAACCTTTTGTAACCTTCAGTTGGTCCGACTGCAATGACTTGAATGGATTAATTTGCATTATTTCCATCGTAATTTATAGCCAATTCATTGTCTGTCTGTCTGTCTGTATAGTTATCGTTGTTTGTTTGTTGTTTATTATAAAGATCGTGTATTTTTTTTTATTTAACCGAATTGCGAACTGTTCCTCCTACTGGGTGGAAAAATGAGGTGTTGTGGCTTTAATTTTAGCTTGATATATGGTTTATTTTATATTTTATAAATGGACTTTATATTCATAACAGCCCCCAAAAGCTTCATTTATATGCAATTATCTCGCGATTTACATAAACGTACGTCGTAAATAATCATGTCTGTCACTAGTAATCGTGATTGAAATAAATCCTAAAAGTTTATTAAAATTCTCACAATTCAATTTTTCAATTAATACCGATTTTATTAATACTACTATAAATAATATTGATGCTAATTTAGAAATTTTATAATTCAACTTTGAAACTCAAACTAGAACACGATATATAACGGTAAATAACAACGTTAAAAGAAATAATATTGAAACAAAGTTTATTTGATGAATATAAAGTCGTAATTGTAACTTTTCATACAGTTGTTAAAAGTTTAAACGAGACAAAATTAAAAGAGCAAAATAACCGTACGAGAGACAGAATTTGAATCAATTCGTACATTTTACTTTAATTTATTCAAATCTAATTCATCTTTTCTACAATTAAACAGATATAATTAACAAAAAGCTTTTAATGCCTAATAAAGCTCACTAAAAGTCGCCAAGAATACATTATTGTTGTTATTATTGTTAGTCATTGATGATGTTCAAAACAACAACAAAGATTATAGTTTGAAACTATAATTAACAATAATTATATGTTGAAACTGGTGGTAATATTTAAAGTGTTGAATTCAAGTTCGATGAACTAAACTTAATAACGCTATGTTAACATGCTAACATTATAATACTATTGATTAGTTAACTTGTGTGAATTTTTAATAAAGCTTCTATTTAGCTTCAACAACATCCTCAATGAATTATTAACAAATCTATCAATAAGCGGTGCAATTACACAAATTAAACGTCAATTTTATAAATAAATTATACTTTTAAGAACATAAGGCATTCTATTTGCGTGTTTTAGAAATTATCCAACCATATTTCGGTTATAAACAGTGTCATTTAACAGAGAAATGGTGAATTTCTTAATGTATTTAATTAGTAAATAATGAAACTGATATTAAATTACAAATATACGATTTTAATTGGAGTCGACACTGCTTATACTTGAATATGAAACGTTGGGTGACCATTATTTGAATTTCATAAAGAGTGAACGAGTTTAATTGCCGGCCAACAAAAATGTTTTACATTTATAAGAACAAGCTGGCGTTTGTGCCGAATTTAAATGGCCGACTGGCTGAATTTTCAGCCAGTCAGGCATTTAAATTCGGCACAAAACAATAGGGGAAATCGTTCAAAAGATTTTCGATTTTTATGCAAGTTAATCGAGAATATCATTGGATAAGGCTGAAATGAGGACAAAAACTGTGTTGTTTTCAGTGTAATTAACATAGAAAGCTTGCGAAATCCTCTCACATAGCTACAAATTCTAGGATTATCTTGAAAATCATAATTAATTAGTATTTTATTATTATTATTTATTCTACCCAGAAATTTTCCAAACAATTCCCGTTTATTTTCCTTTGATTTTGAAAATTCGGATCTAATCGAGAGTTAGAGAAGGAAGCTTGTTTTTTTAGTATTTTTTCTAAATTTGTCCTAATAACTTTACTAATATTGCTTATTTTTTAATGAATTTCACCCTATATGAAAACGTATTCCGAATCTGCAAGAAATTTTCTGATCGCATTGTTAATTTACAGGAAAATCAATGAAAAGTTAAGAAAATTTAATTAATTTTTTAGATACAGTTTTAAACTTAGACAATTGAGCGAAAGTTTATTTGAAAGCCTATAAATTAGAGATTATTTTGAGAGTGGATCAAGATTGAAATTTCGAAAATTTAATGGAGATTAAAATTAATTATTTCTATATAAAACGTATTGCAATTGAAAATCGTTTGGAAAATCTATGCTAAACTAAACTGTGTCCGTTGCCTGAAAAGCGGCTTACTTAGTTCGTCTAGTAGCGGATAGATGGCCGTAATGGTAAGTATAAATTCTGTTTTATCAACAAGTCTGGATCTGCCATCTTTGCAAATTTATCAAATGTTTTTTCTGACTAACACTACACATTATTCTTTTAAATAACGTTTCAAAGCATGCTGTATCTTATATTAGAAAGTAGAATAATAGCTTATCTGTTGCTTTTAGCTTGACGTGTTGATAAAACAGAATCTTTACTTACAATTGTGACCATCTATCTGGTAATAGATGAACTAAGTCAGCCGCTTTTCAGATAACCGACACGGTTTTGTTTATTGTAGATATTCTGAAAGATTTTCAAACTTACAATAGTCGGAAAGATAATAAAATTGTCGATAAATTGCAATACATTTTATACAAAAATAATCAATTTATAGGTGCCAATTTCCCACCACAAATTTCCATTAAATTTTCCAAATTTCAATCTCGATCCACTCTCAAAATAATCTCATATTTATAAGCTTCCAAATGAGTTCTCGTTCAATTGTCTAGATTTAAACTGTATCTAAAAAATTAATTAGAATTTCTAAACCTTTCATCGATTTTCCGGAAAATTAACAGCGATCGGAAAATGTCTTGCAGATTTGGAAAGCGCTTTTAATTTGCTACAATTCTTGTGAAAGTCATCAAAAATAAGCAAAGTTATTTGGGGGAAAAAAATTGTTAAAAATTGCTAATAAATAAGCTTTAATTTTCTTTCTCTGATTCCAAATGACATTCGAATTTACAAAAATTAAATAATAATCCATCTACACTTTGAAATGCTCGTTCAAATTTTGTTTAAATCATCAAAATTCGTTGGAAAATAAATGAGAATTCTTGTTTCGAAAATTGGCATTTTTTCTTGCGTAACTGACGCGGGAGTTTAATTATGTTTTTAAAAAATTGTATTCATTCAAGTCTTAATTAGTTGAAAGTTAAATAACAAGCTTTGTAAATTGTAATCAAGATATTTTTTGGTGGATTCTCTAAATGAAATTTATCCGAAATAAAGAAAATGGGACCGAAAAGTGGTTATTTGGTAGTTCTATTGTTAACAGAAAAGAGATTTATATTGTGTATTGTTGTGTAGTGAAACAGGATGATATAGTATGGGTAAACAGAACATTTACAATCAATGTAAACAATATCTTTTGTATAGCTACTATAACCTAAAATATCCCATATTGATAATAAGTGTTCAAGGTAGAAATGGACATCTATTGAACTTGAATAAACTGATATGGAATTGAAACAAACATTGCAAAACAATTTTTTATTCGCATATAGAAGAGTATAATAAATGTGTGACTTTTATTCGAATGAAATACGGTCTTGTAGATGAAAAGTAAAATTTATTATAGCGAAAATATTCCATAAGAATGTGCTTTATATAAAATAATAACGACAATGGTCTGGCGAGAAATCAAATTAAAAAAAACGAAATGGTGGATGCGCCGGGAAACTCTCTTCAAAAATGCCATTGACAATTTAAAAACGACTTGTTTACAATGTAGAGTACCCCAAAAACGAAACAGATAACAACTTTAACTGTGTATATTTGAAATATTTCAAAAATAGAGCGTATATCTTGAATGTAGACGAGACATATGTGAGTGATATAGAAATTGTTATTGTCGTCTAGGTACAAGACGAATTTATAATAAAAAAAAGCCACAAGGCTCGGATCTATTCCGTTGATAAAAGCGATAAACTTTACAAGAGACAGAATACGTTACAGACTTGAAATTAATTACAGCAATAAATTCAAATACATTACATTATTCAAATGATGTGCAAGTTTGGTAAAGTTAAGTGGCGGCTTTTTTCCTCCGTTTTCCACCATCTCTTCTACTGATATTAGTTCAGCGATAGAGTCTTGGAGATATAAATTTCGTTTGCGTTTATTTTATTATTTCAGTAAACTTATGGGAATACGTTTAATAATGTTAGACGACATATCTAAAGATGTGGTTACAATCTAACCAATATACATGTCATTGTGTAATTGCAACAGTCTCGCGTTTAGAGTCCTCTTGGGTCTTGTTGCAAAACACACCCTTTTGCACCATTTTACAGTCACACCGTTTACTATAAATCATGAAATTTACAAAACAATAAAACAATACAATTATAAAATTATAAACGGAATGAAATTAAGTTGGCAACTATTGAAATGAACATACGGTTTAGAACTTTCAATAGACTTAAATAGTTGTTAACAGAGTTTACAGTTCTTGACTTGGTGTAAATTTAGTCTACCGTGTAGAGTTGATGGGAAATTACATTCTATTTGCAATATTCGACCAAAACATTGTAATAATTATCGGTTTTTGTTGATAAACATCAAAGAGATTGTTTTGTTGTAAAACGGGGGAATTGTACGAGTTGGGGGTTGAAAAGATCGGTAAATAAGTTTTACTGTATCTAGATTCGAATTGAAAATTTTATTAATTTTATTAATGGAAAATATGAGTAATTAAAAAATTGATATAAAATATAATCGCCCCAATTCGATACAAAAAATATTGATGAAACGATATTCAAAATTATCAAATTGAAGCTAAAATAACGAAAACCAATGGGATTTTAATTGGATTTTAAATTGCGCGCGTTTTATAAAAATAGTGGTAAACTTTTCTAACGAAATTCCCCAAATGTTCTAACCTACAAATCGACTATTGTCAGTTTTATTTGTGTGTTTGTCCATTGTTTCGAAGAATTTATGAATTATAAGTACCGATTTTTCTATTTTTATGATTTTAAATTGAAATTAGTTGTTTATACAAAATAATAATTAATTTTGGGTGATTTTTTATTTTCGCTATAGATTTTTTTCATCTAATTTTTCCTCCGATATTTTATAAAACAATTCACCAAATATTCGAAAAATTGCCCAACAATTCACAAATTAAGATAAAAATGATTAAAATTAAAAAAATACATAAAATTTAAGGTTATGACACGTAAACAAACGAATCATCTAGTCTCCCACGGATACCAATATAAGGATACTAATTTTACTGTCAATTTCTATATACAAATTATTAGTTTTTAAACTTTAAGGTTGGCACTTGATTCAAAACTGTCTATTACTTTTACACAAATTCCACCAATTAACGAATCTAATTAATTAATAATTTTGCCATTTTACTTACGGTTAATATCGAGAGTAACTGAACTGGAAATCGGCGCTACCAAATTATTATTGGACGCTTGACAGGTGAATACAGTGTAAAGATGTTTTCGTTCAAGTTTCTCCAAATAAAGTACGTTGCGTACCCGACGTTCTGGTAAATATTCGAATGTATCATCTAGTAGAGCATTCTCTTGCCACCATGTAACTTTCGGGGGTGGCCGACCTACAGAACACAATTCATTAATGTATTGTCTAAACTTTGAAATTGTCTGAGAGAATTCGATACAAATCATATTGTGTAATAAATAAGGCAATTATAATGCCGGTAATTCATTGAAGATTCCAACTGTATTTGGTGGTTTGATAGGAGAATTGATAACGATCGACTTACCTCCTGTAGCAACGCATGTTATATTGATGGATGAGCCTTCGTTGTAGGGGCCTAGAATATAGTCCTTGATGTGGACGCCGCGCTCATCCAGCACGCTCAATTGCTCCGGTTGGACTACAATAAAAGCATTATTTGCACAAATTTCTACAATAATAATAAGACGATTATTGTGGGGAAATTAGTTGATTTTCTCGAAATTTCTTGCATCAATTAGAAACGTTGAATATAGTTATATAAATGAAAATTTGTGTCATCTATTTAATTGTCATCCATAAATTCAGTTCTAGTAGTAGGATTTATTCGTTGGTATGCAAACTGGACAGTGTCCGTTCTCACCCTTTTCGGGTCTTTCACCCTTCATGCCTACAAATTTTCAATGAATAATAGCATACGGGTAGTTGAGGAATTTTCGGTTGTTGAAACAAATGGTGAATACAGATCAAATAGACAAGTTATTGCTCTATATTCAACTGTAATATAAAGTCTAGTTGGTATACAATCGGATACACTTAATTAGAACAAAATTTCATAAAATACATTCAATAGGATAATTATAGCCGGCATAATTTTCATAATAATGAAACAATAATTAGTGACATTTAACGCATCATTTACAATTTCCATAATTAAGATGAATAATTGTCAGTGCTTTATTAAATGAAAAGTTAAAATTTAAAAAAAATTGTTGAATTCCACTAACTAAACATCAGGTCCATTGAGTTGGCAATTGTAAGATTTCACTTGGATTACATCCAGAAATTCAATTCGTTTGTGAATTATTATTCGAATTACATTGGACTTGTGCTTGTTCTTTACAAAATGTGTGCTAGAATTCATATTAAACATTGCAATGCTCGTCTTATTGTGAATTCAACAATACGGTGGTTTTCATAAAGTGTTATTGTGATTAAACAGATTTCAATATATGGAATTATATTAAAATTTTAATCAATCGCTTAATAGATAAAGATTGAGATTTTTTAATCACTAACTTCAGTTAAGTGATCATTAATTATGAATTAGTTTCCGTACGATTTTTTATTCCAATCGCATAGATTTGACAATCGCCAGGCCAAAAGTGGCAATATACGATAGAATTAATGTTAAGGTTGAGCTCTAGATAGTTTTATTTACCTCCTGTATTTTTTTGTTTATTTTGAATTTACAGTTTTTGTAAAAAATAAAATAAAGTTAGACCAACTAAATTCGGCGTAATTGTGATAATATCAATTTAAAACTAATTGTACGGTGTAGAATTAACCATTAAAATTTATATAATTTGTATGATTCTAACTGTTCATAAAGACCATTACTTTTTGTTCTAAAAAATATAATTTAAAGTAAGGAAAGTGAAGTGAAGTAAAGTGAACCAAAATAAAGTGAAGTGAAGTAAAGTAAAGTCAAGTGAAGTAAAGTAAAATCAAGTGAAGTGAAGTGAAGTGAAGTGAAGTGAAGTGAAGTGAAGTGAAGCGAAGTAAAGTCAAGTAAGTAAAGTAAACTAAATTTAAGTAAAGTAAAGTAAGTAAAGTAAATTGAAGTAAAGTGAAATAAAGTAAAGTGAAATACAGTAAAGTAAAGTCAAGTGAAGTGAAATAAAGTAAAGTGAAGTAAAGAATCCCGTCATTTTTACCGCTCGTTCTACATCTAAGAAAGATTTCTGTAATTATCCTTATTGTTTACTATACGTTTTACAGCGCCATCTAATTTTGGCTAAACGTAATAATTGTCATCTTGAGGATGTTGAAGGAGTTCGATTTGATCTAAAGAAATTAGCTTGGATAAGTGAATAAATAAGCGGTAGTCTATGTAAGTGGGTTAGAATAAATTGTGGATTTGTCTGTGTGAAAACGCTGAAAATTTTATTTGTAATTTTATTTTTCCAAGAGAGTGGAAGTATGGTAGAATGGTAGTGGAATAGAGACGGCTGTACATAATAGTAGGAAGCAGTTTCATTACAGTATGTAAATATAGGAAATATAAAATCTAATAGATCCGCCATATGACGGGCTTGCCAAAAGCTGCAAATCTACGAAAATAGACACAGTGACTAGGAAGTTATAGCAAACAACTCTCCTATAACGTCAAAATTAAATAACCACAATTCGCATTATTGATGTTTGTATATTCAGTTCAACTTGATAACCGTTACAATATCTTGATTTAAGACTATCGTATTTCCACTGAACTGAACAATTCTAACAATTTGTTATAGTTAATCCAGTAGATTTCTCTATTTAATTGATTTTAGTGATTAAAGGTGATTAACTGATCTACAACTTACTGATGATGGTCAAGTTGACTTTAACGTTCCTTGTTGGAGTTTGTTTGAAGTCGACGCGGCAGTGATAGATACCACCATCACTTTCACGGACACTGTCCAATGTTAGTTTAGCTGGATCGTCTTGATAGCGGAAATGGGCTCTACCACCTAAGACACTCTCATCGGCCCAATGTTTGCCCTGTTCCAACAATTTATCTCTCGAATCAAATCTGGAAAATAAAACACACACAAAAAAGAGACGGACTAACTACAATTGAGGACTTTAACAAGGAAATATCGGAGAATTTGAATTTGACATATTCATATTGCTGATACGATATGTATTTGAAAAATTGCTAAAAGAAATTCCAGGTATCTACATCAACTTAGATTTCTACTTATTTTCTACATGGAAATAACTGAAATAGTAACCGGAATTTTTCATCGACTACTACACAATTTTCCTTTAATTACACGTTATTTTTTTTATCTACATAGTTAACGAAAACTGATATCTTTCGTGTAACGCAACAAATCCACAACAACAATCAAAAACAACAGGAAACCAAATAAAAGATGTGGAAACAACTTGACTCACGCTACAATATAAACAAGTCCAATTAAATTTAACATAAATCGATCTTTTTTTAAAAAAAATTGAAGACTAACTTAATTTAATTAGAGAGCAATGTGGACGTTATCATTCAAACAATTAATCCACATTACTCGGATACAGAGTCATTGTTTAATGTAGACAATAGACTGCGCCATAAAATTTGTAATTCATCATTTATAGTTCTGGAATCTGTCAGTGGTTAAGAATAAGCGACAATAGCTTTGGCAAATAGCCTTGTGACTGTTAATGGAATTATAATTTACAAGGAGATATTAAAATTATAAAAGAGCAACAAAGTGGCCAGTAGAATAGGCGAATCCATCATTTTTCAATAAATTTAACGAGACATGTTACGGATTTCTGTTTCGGCTTCCACAATTGCGGAATTTCCGCCAAATTTGGGAGCTCTGTTTCTGCGTCTTTTCAAGCAGATATAACGAGAAATACGAATTTATTGAATGTTTGAAAGCCTAAAGTATATTTTTTCGTGCTAATAACTCAACGAATAATTCGCTAACCCGGCGCATCCACCATTTCGCACATTTGAGTTAGGATTCTCTGCACCTGGTTCTGTAATTGCGGAGTTTCTGGAAGTTTATAGCTCTGTTTCTGCTTCTGTTTCAGCGTCTTTTTAAGTGGATATTTAACGGTAATTATTATGAGAAAAATACAAATTTGTTGAACACTTGAAGGTCTAAAGTACATTTTTTCGATCCTGTGTCCGCAGATTTAATAATCGATATCTCTCTTGTTTGATGATATATTGTAACGACTCAAACACCATTAGATACCGTATTTTAAGGAGCACCCGAAGGCGTATTTTGTCAACAAAGTTGCCATTAAATTCTGAGTTATAGGAATTTATTAAGGAGCATGTGTTCTTTCTAATACTTCCATATTTCTCTTATAATTTAACGAATATTATCAATTTTTCAACAATTTTCTCATAGCGTATAGTAAATTGAAAAAGCTTTCTTGATTTCTAATAAATTTGTTAGTTTTCCGGTAAATTGGCCGAAACTGGGGGCGTATATTAGGTCTTTTTCTTCGATTTTGTGTTTAAAAAATTATAATTTTGAATAATCGATATCTTCCTTGTTTGATGAGCTATTGTAATGAATATAGTAGCATTAAAAGAGCATTTTAAGAAGTTTCGAAGATTGTTTTCTAATTTGAAAAATTCTAATTGAACTTCTGGTTACAGAAGAAAATCTTAGAACATACGTTTTTGATATTTTTACACTATAACTTAACAAATATTGTCGATTTTTCAATAATTTGATGAAAAGTTGTCAATTTTAGTTCAAGTTTTTTTGTATTGATTAATTTTGTTCCATTTCCGTTTCTGTTTCTGTTTTAGTACTTCCGTAACATCTATAAATTTAACCGTTAATTTAATGGCTTGTTCTCATTAAAGGGTAGATATTAGAAATATCTTGGACAATGACACCAGGTACACTAGCATAACACTAACTAATTAACTGTTTGGTATACAATTATGCAGTTAGATTGTAATAGAATTTAGTGTATTACAGTTATATTGCATTCAATTAATTACTTACGAGTATATGGGGGTTTTACGGTTCTCCTCTTCTTTGAACCAAATAACAATATGCATTTTATCACCGGCTACAGATGGCGTTATATCGCAAGGTAATTTCGCTATACCACCTTGTACAGCTTGAACTGAATATACGGTCGTTGCTGAAAAATAAACAAAATATTATAATTTTATTTTGAAAAAAGTTTACTAAAATAATACTAAAAATTGTTGATAAATTCTAATTTCACGGAATTCTTAAAACAAACCCCAGTTGAAAGCCGTAAAGCTTTACAACTCTGTTGATATTCGTTTGGGTTACGTGAAATGGTTTTGTTATAAATTTCAATAAGGATAATAGAAGCTCTTGTACTGGGGAAATTGGTAAATATCGATCATTAAACAAAGCAGCCGCTCTCTAATCGAACGTTGTCCAACATTCAATAACTATTGCCAAACTTGTACATTTACAGTTTTCACCCAATTTAAAATAAATTTTCCTAATTTTGCGTAAAGTATCGCCCTGGCACAGTTAGTGACATGTCGCTATTTACCCCCATTCCATCCACCCTCAACTAGGTTGGCATAGTGCCGAGACAACGAACAGTTTTGTTCGCAGAGTGGTCTCGTTATGGGGTCCGTTTTTTTCATTTCGTTCATCAATTCGAGGTCGAACAATAACATTTGCCATTCGTTGGGGGGTCATTCACGAGACCATTTCAACATTCTTAGCGCCTCATTAAACCACAACTAGTTGAGGGACGGCGGTGATCTGCTTTTATATAAGAACAGAAAAACAGACGTTCTACTTTTCTTAATAGATGTCTTAACTTTAATAAATGTTATTTTTGTTCAACCGCAACTAAAATAGAAATTGTGTGGTGTAGAAAGAGAACGAAAAAGAGAATTATTATCAAAGGCACTTAAGAGTTAACGTTTTAAACTGTTAAAAGTGTCGTTTACAAGCGAATTATTACGGAAAGATTCCGCCAATTAGTTGTTCCTTTTCAAATCAACAATATAAAATATAACCTTGTGAATTTTGAAACTCTAATGAGAATAGACCAAAAAAATGTTTCAACTATGTAATAATATCTGGCTCTAAGATCGAGTACACCTACACTGTTTTTTGCAATTAGACGCCTGATATTTCCATATTAATTAGAAACAACAGAAAGACATTGAAGCGAGTTTATAGAGTATCATTACAAAGCGGATATGGGGCTTTGTTGTGGTATTAACTGTTGAAAAAAATTGATTTTTTTGGGGATTACATTGAGAAAAAAACTGCATTCGTCTATTTTTCATGGCAAATTTTCATTACAGAGCCGCGAGTTGGACAATAGTGATTCTATTCGACCATACTGTCAAATTTATGAAATATATTTTTTTAAAAACAACATCACATTGAGGTAATAAATCAAAGCAATGTCCCGGCAAAATAAAGTTAATAAAGCCATACAATAGAGCGAGATAACTTGATAGAATAAACGACAAAAAAATTTACTGGGAAATGACAGCTAGTGTAAAAAAATCTCCATACATTCACCTATTAATCAACAATTATTCTGTTGCAGCTTTTTATTAAAACAGCGAAAAAATTCGCAATATCAAAGGAACATTTAATGGAAAACATCAGTCAAGTTTTGTTTGAATTCGCTTGAAAACTCTATTTTTTTATTACGGATTTGTTAGATTAAAATTTGTAATTTTCAGTAGTTCATTATGTTTCTGTCGACAAACAGCGAAACATGTGAATTCGTTCGAGTACTAGTTTTAATTATTATTCTCTACTAGCTCTCCTAGCTGTCTCGAGAGTTACTTGTGAGTTATTCTTAAATTATAATAACTTTTATGTGGAAAACTCACAGTTTTCAAGTAATTTATAACAGAAAATCAACACCGGCGCATCCACCAAATTTAAACTATCTAGATAGTTGATGGTGTTCATAAATTTCACAGAAAAATTACCGCTTAAACAATTTCTTATGATAAATTTAACGGAAATATTCAAAAATCGATCATATAAGAAAATCATTAAATAATACAGAAATGAGTCGTTTTCAGAACAGATTCCGGCAATAAACCACAGAGGAAAATTGCAATCCTCGATGAAAAGTGGTATTTTTGAATTGTAGATGAATCGAATCGCACAAAGAAATGCCAGAATTGGCGAAATTGAGCAATCTTTCAACTACAAATCGGATTAGTAATTGTATTCTATTGTCGTTTTAATTAATTAACGTTTAAAACAAAACTATCAAAACTAGTTAATCGATGCTTAATTGAATAGATAATTAATTAATTAAAAATATTGAAAGTTTCTGTTTAAATTCCGTCACGTTATAATATTGGTAATAAAACGTTTTAATGGATATTACTATGGAATTTTGAAGCGTATAATTTGAAATGGTAATAACATCAATTTTCGTAAAGCTAAATCAATCGTTTAAAATTTCATAATAGCTCCTAATTTACACGGTTTTGATTATAGAATTAACACTAGTGTAATTTGCATTTTTATAAATTCTTTCGTTTCGTTCTATTCGATTTGTGTTGCGCCTCTTGAGACAATTTTTTTTTTGTCGCCAAACAATCCACTCAACCGCATTATTTTCTCAAATTCTTCACGGCTGCCTCCTCGTTAACTTCTTATCTATTCGCAATGTCTTTTGCACATTTGCCAATTGTAGCGAGAAGAATAACAATAAGAAGGAGAGAGCGACCAGATAGATGCATGGACGATTTTAATATGCACGTCGTGTATTGTGCGCGTCTTGAATCCTGAAAATCGTGTTTAGAAAGTAACAGCTTTCTATACATTAAGATATAGTAAAGACGACTAGAATGGCTGTCGTTTCTGTTTATAATTATGGAATGTTGATTGATAATTTCCAACGTTTGATACAAATGTTGAATTTCAATCGAACTGATCGATCGCTTCCTTGTTCTTTTGTGAAAATGGAGGACAAGAGTTTTCAATTGATCACCGACTGCTGCCGGCCAGAATATGTAAATTAACTTGGAAAATCGCGTTAAAGGTGATTAATCTCCGTCTGGATTACTGCAGTCTGTGCTGCTGTTACTATATTATTGTTACAATTCAGAAATTATCGATTTTCTGCTTGGTGGTGGTTTTCTTTATAGCACATACTCCACAATGTATTTCTCTCTATCTTGCTACATCTCCTCTAAAAAGGATGATTATTTCCTAAATATGAGGCAGCCATGCGACTGTTGATTGCGTACCACACGTCGTTTTCCACAATAATCATCTCATATGGAACGATTCTTTATGGAAGCTTGTTTTTTTCCGTTTTATACCCGCAAGGCTATATTAACGAAAAAAATCAGGTGTTGTAGTCTGTTAATCAAGCAAAATCAAGAAAAAAGTTCAAAAGTCACAAATGTTCCGGAAGTTTCTGGCAGTTGAATGGTATTCGATCGAAATCATGCAACAAAAACCGGCAATCGGGGAGGGAAAAACATTGTATTTACTGTTAGTAGAGAAGAGTTAGATAGAGGACCATCAGTAGTCAGTCTTGGTGAAGTGTAAACATGATTGTTTGCAGGAACATACAAGCTGAACCGTTGACAGTTATCCAGGGGTTGGATTCCAGACAGTTTGTGTTTGTATATGTGTGTGGATAGTAGTACGGTTCTGTGGTGATTTACACGATAGGATTTGGACTGGTGCCAAGGATAATTCAACCGTTGCTGCAGTTCGGTTTAAAGCAGTAAAAGCTGTGAGTTTTGGGGCAAAGACATGCGGAAACTTCATATTCAGCAATAGCCAGTTGGCCATTATCGAAAATTCATATAATAAGAAATTGTTTGAAAGGGTAAATATCAATAGAGAATTCTCTATTTACAAAGTAAATAAAATATAGTTGATAAATAAACAGTTGACCGTTTATGTTCCTATCGTTGTATACTATAAAGAAAATCGAATCGTTTCGATAAAACATCATTGTTGTTGAAGAAACTAAACAGATGGACTGATTCGAGCGAAGTTCTCTGTTTTCAATTCACTTGAAATATTGCCAGTTTGGATGATGGAATTTTCAATTGTCCCTATCTAACATTTTGCAACTGTAGAATTTGAAAACAGATCAAATACAAGTGATTGCACATATAAATGAAACAGAAATGGTAATCTGTTATGATGCAATGTCTGCAATTGTAAGATCGACAAGTAAAAAATCGCCAATGTACGAATTTCGAATAACAAAATAACAGATGTACATACAGCCCGATGATAAAGTGTTCTATTTGAATTTACTGGAAACGGAAGAGGAGTTTTTTATTACTTTATTGGACGAAGGCGGAAGTTGTGAGTTAAAAAAGGTCGAAAACCATGTTAACGAGCTGGTAATTATCGTGACATGACGCCACGAATCCGTATAAAATTCAAACTTTGGAAAAACAAGGGGAAACGACAAAGTAGTCCACAATTGTAAACAGATTGTCGGAATTGAAAGAAAATATCGGAAATTCGGTGTGTTTGAGAACAAAAATTCGCTCGATTAAATTAAGAATAAAATATCGAAAACGGAACTAATGTAAACAATTCCAACTTTCATCCCTAATTTGAATAAAAGCAATTTTGATTATCCCTCTCGTATAGGCAATCAAATTCCACTAAAAGTCCAGGCTATTCTGGAATAATTTCAACTAACAATATAATAATGTTGATAATAGAGAGGAAATGCAGATATTACCCGTAAGAGCAAGTTTGAATTCTGTAAATTTCCGATGTCCCACTAACAAAACATTTCAATGGTCAATTGTTGGTAGGAAAATCGCATTGAAATCTAACTGGCCAAAATATCAGTTAAGTTTGAACAATTTAGAAATTTCCTGTTCAATACTCGAACATTGAACGAGACCTGTCGACAGATTGTCAACAAGAAATTAATTATGTCACTATCACTAATGTTAATATTGAAATTTACAACAGGCCAGTTATTGTTAATAATTTCTATTTATTGGTTTAATCGACAATCTAATTGAATAATTAATTGGACGAGAACGGACCACAAAGAAACTACATAAAAACGGGACATAAAAACTAATAGTAAAACTTAATGTTCCCGGGTTTTAATGAAAATTGTAGTATCGTAAATTCGGTATGCATGGAATTCGATCAGAATTCTTTAATTCGGCCTATTGAAATTTAAAATAATCGATTCGTCTATAATTACCGTATCAGGAGTCGGTTTTAATCATTCAATCACCTGACACAATAATGCTAATGATAATTAATCACATTAATGTTAATTAAAGATTGTTGTCGATAGTGGACAAGTGAATGGAGGCGATAATAATTAAAATCTTCGACTATTATCAGTTGAATGTCAGAATCGGATGGTGACATAGATGGAATACGTGTTTAAATTGCGTGTGACATTGTCGAATTGGTCGCATTTGTTTCCATTACATGTTAAATTTATTGCTCATTCGTTTCTATTTGCGTGGTTGTGTCATTTAAAAAAAATCCTACTTAAAACGAGCAATTCCCACAAACTGAACATCTATTGTTCTATTTTTTCTAATAATAAATTTACGATTAAAGCATTGTAGATTGGAGCATTGAACAATCATCTTCAATATTGAATTGATGTTAAGATATCCACTACATATCCCCCTTATTATCAATCTACAATGGCTTTGTTATCTATTTTGGTAAAGGGGCACTTGAGGAACATTTTCCTCGATTATAACCAGACATAAGAAGTTGACTAATAGTTGAATGGGCTCCATTGTATTATGTTCATGTTCTGGCATATATTACAATTATCCGTTTAAACTCAACAGCTTATATACGAAATACTTTTCACTTTTGACTTTGTTGTGTTCTTTGAAAGCGGTAAACATGAAAAGATTACCCACTCGTCTTTCACAAAACAATTCTATTTATTGTTGACGACGTAGATGTTGGACAAGAACGATGGAAATTAACTCGAAAATTCATTAAATATTTAGCACAGGTACAACTGTACATGTATATAAAGTCGACAATAAAACCGTTGATAAAGCTCGTATTATATGAAAGGATAATTATTAAACTTCTGTTCGAGTCAAACAAGAATAAAGAAACTTCCATCAGATCTAATACTACGCCGTGGATTGCAACTGTGAACTTTACCTTGTCAGTAAGTTAAGTGCTCTTTAAACCGTTGATAAGCTTATAATCTAACGAAACTTCAAGCACAAACAAATCTACCGGTAATCGAAATTTTGTACCCTGTTAATCATACACACGAATAAATCGAAGAAATAACAATAAAAATACGTTTATTAACAAAATTTGTACTTTAATTATTTACGCCAATTCCGCATTTCGAAATTGAAACATTTATGCGAATTTTACCACTTTAATTGGTTAGTTGGTAATTTTTGACGAGTACACTCGAAATTTACAATCGAGCACCCCCTATATCGAATTATAATAATAATAATTGTTATAAACTAGCTTTTTAACGAAATATGTTGATTTTGTCACCGATAGAGAAAAGAAACTAGACGATAACGTTAAGGTAGATTCAGTTGAGGAGATGTTTTCGAAAGCCTATTACCGACAGGTAGTAGAATATTAGATTTGATTCGGAAATAGGAAGTGAGTGCGGAAGCGGATACACTGGAATATGCAACCGAGATGTAATCAACTTGTCTTTAGGTTGTCGGTAAATATGAAAATATAAAAGCATCGGAAATGTGTTTACCTTATTTTTTTGTTGTTGTTCGTTTTGATTTTCCATATAGAGAAGATCATAGGTGAAGAAAATTCCAACGTCTAATGGATTTTTATAAACTTATATATGTACATTTATATTCTAAACATAGTTCGATAAAGTAACGTGATATTAAATAATGGGGATGAGTTAAACTTGGTTAACTATTATAATCCATTACTAAGCCGTAATGTTCTACACTAGAAGCGTAAATTGAAGTTTGAACGAAGAAACTTTACAATTCTCACAATAAACAAGGCGACAACGAATCGATTATAATAACACCTATTCAATACACAGACGAGAAAAAAAAACAATTACCAAGTACTCGTAGAGAGATACGAAAATCTAATTAAACGTAATTTTTTTCCGATTTCTCTCTATCTACCTACCTCGTATCAAACTAAAAAGGATTGACAAGTTTTTAATTAATAGCTTTTCTCATTAGGGATTGAGAGCATGTGGGGTTAGTTAATTAGTGTTCAAATAGAGGGTGTAACAGAGTGGAAGAGTAGATGAGATAGAACAAGTTCAAATGTAATAATAATGGTAGTGGTAAATTAATAACTAGGGACATTTGATTGATTCTATTGTTTGATACGATACAACAATATTACTAATGACAAATTCTAGTTCGATAAAGGAGACTGTCGCCTGTACTGAAAGAAACAGACCTCCTTTCGAGATATTCATCGTAAGTGTTCCTTGTTGTTTTATTTGTGAGAAAAATAATTGTTAGTCGAACTTAGAGGGAAGAATATTTTGTAATTTTAGAGATGAAAATTTCTTCTACACAAAAATGTGTGTTTATTGAAGTATTTTCAGCAGAGACGACGATAAAATTTTGGAAATTTAAGCTGAAAATTGTTTGAAACAATTTTTCGGAAGTCCTGTGAGTCTCTCAACGTTTCGACCAATTTTTGCAATGTTATCAATATTAACTTTTATTTCAAACAATTCTGTTTAAATTAAAGGATCCTAATATAAAATTTCCAAAAATTTGACAAATTTATGATGTTTCATTAATTTTCTACACCTATAACTTTGATCTAAAATTTCAAATCTGTAGATTTAAAATTTACGGATTTTAATAATTTAGCACTTGGGGCTAAAATTATAAAATTCTTAGTTGCAGTATATTTCTAAAAATTTCACATTTGTAGAGCGAATTTCAAGATTTTTAGAAAAAATTCTCATTTATTTCCAACACCTTTAGTTGCATCAGTTACTAATATAAAAATTTTAGGAAATTTAGCACTTTAGGGTTAAAAACTACAAGAAATTTTTATTTACTCTTAATTGTATTATTTTATAAGGTTTTATTATGAATTTACTTAAAAATGTGTGTTCATTGAAGCATCTGCTGCAGGGAGGGCGATAAAGTCTTGAAAATTTAAATTTATCTTTCTAATTTTTGACCAATTTTTGCAGTGGTCAGTATTACCTAACATTTTATTTATTCCAAGTGTAAATTAAAGGAACTTGTTGCAAGATTTCCAAAATTTTGTTACTTCGGTTGAAAATTTGACAAATTCGTGACGTTTTTGTTTTTGAACACCTATAACTTTTAAAATTTCAAGAAATTTGTAGATCAAGTTTAAAATTTTCGGATTTTAAGAATAATGTGGCACTTGGGGCTAAAATTATAAAATTCTTAGTTCTAAAAATTTTACATTTATAGAGTAACATCTCAAGATTCTTAGAAAAAATCTCATTCAATTCTAATACCTTTAGTTACATCAGTTATTAATATAATTTTTTTTAGAATTTTAGAACTTTAGGGTTAAAAACTAGAAGATATTTTTATTAATTCTTAATCTTATTTTTTTATAAGATTTGATTGTGAATTTACATAAAAATATGTTCGTTCATTGAAGCATTTTCTGTAGAGAGGACGATATTTTTATTTATTCCAAGTTTAAATTGAAGGAACTTATTGCAAGATTTCCAAAATTTTATTACTTCAGTCAAAAAGTTGACAAATTCGTGATGTTTTTATTTTTCTACACCTATTACTTTTAAAATTTCAAGAAATCTGTAGATTAAGTTTAAAATTTCCGGATTTTGGGGCAAAAATTATAAAATTCTTAGTTCCAGTATATTTCTAAAAATTTCACATTTCTAGAGCAAAAGTTCAAGATTTTTAGAAAAAAATCTTATTTGATTCTAACATTACTGATTGCATTATTACAAAATTTTGAAAAATTTAGCACTGGCACTTATTATTTTATAAGATTTATTTAAAAAAAATATCGATTTATATAAAAAATTGGTACTTTTATTCGAAAATTTAACAAAATTTGTCGTATTTATTTGATGTATTCTAGCCTAGTTGCATTCTAGCACAAAATTTTGAAAAATTTATTATTAGAAGATTGCTATGATAATTTAAAAAACTGAAAAAATACACTTTCAGTAACGTAAAATTTTAAGATTTTTGCATTTGTTTCGAATATTTTGAAAAATTTAGCCCCGTTAGAGTCAAATTTTACCTTACTTCGAATTATTGTTGCATTTTCCTACATCTTGATATAAATTAAGAATCTATTTTTTTTATAATTCTAGTAAATTTCTAAAAATTGGCGTTATTAATTGTAATATTTTTAGAAGAAATTTCGACTACTTATCATTATTTGTTGTCATCCAAATATAATTTCGACAATTCGTTGCACCGTTCAATTTTTTGGTGTTCTTATTGATATTTTTAAAATTATCAACTATTTAAATGAATTCTCTGTAAACTTTTATTAATTCCAGACGTACAATAAAGAGCTTTTATGCGTTGATGAGAATATAAACAATGGATAAACTTTAAGTTTCTCATTACTTCCCAAAAGAGTATGCAAATCTTTAATTTAAAAGCATCAAATTTGTTATTTTAGACTAGCTTATAAACCAAACAAATAAAATTAATGCATCAACAAAGTGTGTATATATTTACTAAATTAATTAACTGACTAATTAATTGATATTTTATGAAGCTATCGAATTACTGATCACAAATTACACAATACTCAATTTTAGAAGACGACAATTAGCACGTTTGCATAGGTACGTGAATATTTAAAGATCTCTGATGAAATAGTTATTTTTTTATAGAGAAACACTGTTAGTTGTTTCTAAGGTGGGATGGAAGTAGTAATTAGCTACGATACGCGTGTCCTTGTAAGTCTTCAAGAAAACTAAAGTCAAGTTACTCAGGGATTCATCAAAGGCAAGATTTATCGATAAAGGTACGGACTTTTTCGTTAGTAACAGACTAGTCCTTGGGGAGCTTGTTTTGGGATTTCTCTAGGGACTGCTCGTAACACTATCAACGCTACTAACATGACATCCATATACGTGTGTATGTGTACATAGTAGATGTGTTTAGATTGGAATGATGAGGAAAATGTCTCATCTAATATTTCCTTTAATCCCTCTAGATTCTTTCGCTTTATTCTCTTATCAGGATTCTATGTCAATTCCGACAACACGAAATTCGCAAAATCTATCATTATAATTGCTCCTTTATCATTTCTTTCTTGGTGATAAAAGTTTTTTTTTAGATCAACGCCACCAACAAGAGGGTGTCACGTTGGTTGTGATGGAAAGTAATAACGAACGAGCGAGGCGTAAAGTCGTACACTGACACTTTTTAAATTGAAAGATTGTATTTTATAGATTTGCTGTGGAGAATAGCGACAGCTTTTAGGAAAAATAGGAGTGAAGTAGGTGGAGAAGAAGCTTTAAAAAAAAAAACGGAGGCAAAAACGACGGGAGAAAAGTCGCCGCGCGCGTAAACAACATCAGACAACATCACGCACGTATCAATGGTGGTTTCTTTGTTTAGTTCAGTATAGTTAATGGCGCCAGTTGGACAAGGATAACCGATTATTTCTACTTATAGTGCGGCGACTGCGATGGCCGTTTCGGATGAATAACGCCAACTTAGAAGACGGATGACGTAAAGTGTAAGCGTCCCGACGCCGCTGTTAATGCTCCCATGTCATCATAGCCGCCATTTGTATACACAGCACGCCATTTCTTTAAGTAAATACCAATATATACTTGTTTCGCGGATATTTATTTTTTTCTGTACGTTCAGCTATCGCTCCAATTCTATACGATTCAAGTTGAGAGTTTACCGAGCACGGATTATTGCTACCGAATGGATTGCTTTACACAAAAGAAATGTATTTAATTTTACACTTATACAATTTTGAATTGCGCGCCTTTCGAAAATAGGTTGCTCAACTCGCATAACCAGTTCTCTATGGAAATTTATAACCTTAAATCCGTTTTTGAAGTTGTTTACTATTTTAAATAGGCGTTTTTTTAGTAATTTTTGAAACATTATCGGATAACCTTCTAAAATGTCATTCCGAAATGAATTTAGTAATTTATTATTTGTGTATACGTGCAAATCGAGAGCGTAATTCATCACGATCATACCAATTACCGGCCGTTGGTTGTACCATCTAATATTGATAGACGAGCTAGATAAAATGAGAATCTGATATAATCAATAATGGTTTCTACAATATAAACAAATATGCATTAGAATTTTCATGTGTAATATATTAAATACTATTAATTAAAGGTTTTAGACTACCGTTATGAATAGATTTTAATACAAATGATTTAGTTTGTGTTTGCCGATAAGTTATTATCGTTACACACTACGGATTATTGTCCTTTTGATTACAATCCTAATGTGGAAATTTCGTCTTTATGGCCCGACTGTTACGACAATTATTGATGTTTGTATTATTGAACATAAAAAGGGAATTCTATGGACATTACAAATTAGTGACAGTAAATTTAATCACTTTAAGTTATTGATGTATAATATAGAAGATTACACGTTGATATTATGTAGAAACTGGATAGCTATTTAGGACTAGGTCTTTAGATTTTACTCGACGAACTTTGGCTAGACAGTTCTAGTCCTGCATCAGTAGAGACACACTAAAGCCTTCAGGATTAGTGCCGCTTTGTGCTTTACACAAAAGGTAAACGGCGCCATATGTGCTGTAATTTTCCCCTAGTTCCCCACAATTAGTGATGGCCGTTTCGAACAGTCGTTAAAATTATGAAAATTACACGAAATCGACGATATTTTACAATAAAGAACAAATAATTGTAGAATTGTTGAATTAAATACGATTTACTTGTGACTTGTTAATCAACAAACAAGTTTGTTTGTTAGACAAAAACTGGCAAAGACCCTTTCTGCTGTATTGAAACGAACAAAAAGGATTAGAAAGGACAAAACAAACGGCAATATTAACCGGGAAAAAACAGATGATTCAAGTTTAGTACTTTTAATGAAGGCAGTAATTTTTTATCATTGTCCAAATAGACAAGCTTAACAGAAATAAATAGGAAGTTCACGTTTCAAAGAGCTACCTCTTTAGAAATTACAAGCAATGCTTTATCTTGTGATTTTGTTTAGTTCAAAACAACCACAAACTCTCGACAAAGCGCCGATAATTGTGATTCATCAGGAAATAAATTGGATTTGTGATAAAACCAGTTGCAATTGTACGATTTTCCTATTTTTTGGTAATAGGTGGTAGTTTAATCGATAACGATAGAATGTTTAATAAATCATTGGCCGTCCGCCTGTGCGGTTCCTTGACTTTTACAAAATAATAATACAAGAGAGACGAAAAAAAAGACTTTTGCTGCTACATTGTTATCGAGACTGGGGCAATAAAAAGGTCGGAAGAGGAACAGACTTTGATTCTATTGTTAAGAGTGCTGCTCGAAATTGATCGTTACTACGCCCGATCGACTTGATGCAAATGCCTCGCATATATCTCTAATTTTTCCCTTAAGCTCTATTAAGAAGAGAAATATCAAAATTCCAATTGACACGACGAATTATTTTTGAAGAATCAATAAATAATCGGTGCCCGAATTGAGACATTTATTTACTTCTAGATTTCCTGTAAATAGTAAAATGAGCGATTATTCAGGATTAGAGTGACATATTTCGTCATTTCCTTTCCATTTAATTATCAAACAGATTTAGTTGTTTAAAAAGCAATAAAACAACGATTTAAATTCTCAAACGATTGCCACATTAACTTCGTTTTTTCCTCTTCTCTATTCAATTTCTATTGAATTCGGATTTCTACAGAATAAAAAAGAATACAGTTGAATAGTGAAGAGACAGACAAATAAATTTAGAAAAAGTCTATTCCAGTCTGTATTACCGAACATTAATAATTCCGACAAGCAATAACTTTGAAACATGTATTTCAGCATATTCTCATTCAGTGTTCTAATTCACAGATTTGCACAAAAGCAATCTGCCAGAGTGGGTGTTATATCCTGGGAGATTAGGAAAAACGACGGCGGCGCCCGCGTCGTCTTCCAAACACACCCACCCTTACCCCTTTTATAATGGAAAACTTTTATTATCGAAAAAAACGAAAATTGTAAATAGAAACAAACAAATAATGAGTTTCAAACAAACGGATCCGATTGATAAAGTTTTAATTCAAGATCAAATATCTTTAGATTGGTTGAATCGGATGATGCAAATTTATCACAGGTAGATTTTCCATTCCTATTCGTTTTTTTTTGTAGAGCAATCTTCGGTATAAACAAGGATTTTGCGTCAATTCGGGAAAAATTGATTTCTCGGATTTCGAAGATAGTCAACGAAAAACTACTTTGTTAAGATGAAACAAACTTGCAAATTGATTCAGGCCGGATTTGCAAGTCTTGGCGTGCTTTAAAACTCATTTAATAGCGGCAATTAACAGCCGGTTGTTATACAAGTGATTTTTCTCATTAAAACAAATTATTCAAATTTGAAACTGAGAATGTATCACTTTCATTGCGGAATTAAATGCCAATGTTGATCTCTATGAGTCATCCGATTACTTTGTGATTAATCTTTCGTAGATAGGTTCCAGTGAATTGTACTTTAATTCATCGGAAACGTGATGAATCATGAAATTTCACAAATTAAGATGACTGAATTTGATTTATTACTATGTACCTTAGTCTTAATTAATTGGATGCTGCCATGACGAGATAAAAACAATGTAAACGCGACCAAAGCTCAAGATAAATTGATCCACTAGCTTCAGATTTTTGCCGTTCAAAATTACACTAACGAAAGAATAAAATGTGGTAAAGTATACTTTCTTGAAGATCAGTAGTTTTGTAAGTTGGTGTAATAATTCAAGAGGAATCTGCCGTCCGGCACGCGTCTTTGACAGTCAAGTAACGTGCCTACCCGTTAAAATGACCATGTTTCGGTATCTGGCGATCTTTGCCACCTAGTTGGACCAGTGGAAACAGATGGGGAGGCTTTACCGATTATACTTTTGCTACATTTCCTGCTACACTACCATTAAACTTTTAATGCTTGAAACTGTAAAGAAAAACAGAGATGGGACGAGGAAGATATGGTATTATCGCCGTCATATTTCCAATTATTTCATAAATATGACTGTCACGATGGGGGAGATTGATGGTGATAGAGTACGATTTAATGCCGAATGATGGTTATAGATTAACTGTTATAATGAGACGGTCGCCTCCAACGTTTCTATACCATAAATTACCACATTAGTGGAAATTCCACCATTCGAAAATAAAGCAACTGGAGTTTAATCGTCTTATAATAAAGGAGTAGACATAAAATTCCCATCGAAACATAAAAATCTGGTTTAAATCTTGATTGTCATATTAATTTTGTAACAAACACGAATATCAAGATAATTATTGAACGATTGTCGCAGTTGACGTCAACTTATCTTTTTGGCAATCGAATCTAACAAGTAATCCAACTTGCGACTTGTTTAATTGCAGTTGAATATAGATCGACGATATTTCAACAATTCATGCAGTTTCGATGTTAAATGGCAAGACGACAATCTTGACAAGTGTTTCATTCCGGATATTTGTTTTTGTCACCAACCCGCTAATCTGCCGCAAGACACCTGTTTTTCCAATTACACCAATAAAACTCCCCAATTAGAAGAGACTACAGTATGTAAATGTTCGATTTGGCTCTATTCTATTGTAAATAAAATTTGAATACAAACAGCCGGGCCCAATTTAATCAAAACAATTTCAAGCTCCAGTATTTACTTCGATAAATAATCCACATTCACGATGACGTATTGTTCGTAACGTTTCTTTTTTCTTTATAAGAATAATCTAATTTTGGGTATGTAGATTATAGGACTACTTAATGGGAATTCCGGGCCGGATTTATTAATAAAACTTTGCCAGTACGCCGACAACCGGCTCCGGAAACGAAGCTTTCCAAAAAATTATGATGTTCAACAAAAGGAGTCGGTCGACAAAAAGGATGATGATGTTGATGGTTGAGTATGCCGTATCTGCCCTAGAAATACTCCCAACAAACCAAAAATTACGGTTAATACATCCGATCTTTATCGAATTCTATCCAAGGGAATTTCTACTTTCACTATCCCACCATGTATAGCTTTTTGCGGCAGTTGTGGCTTTTTGTTTTTGCCTCTGTATTGTGTGTTGGGTATTGAATTTTCCAGTTTTACACTGCAACTTTCTAGTCGACCTCATTTAAAGGTGTACGAACTGCGAAAAAGCTGCCGTCTTTGTTCTATCAATAATCTCGTAATATTTTGTTTGGCCGGTACTATTAGTTAACGAAATTTTAATGCATAATTCAATAAATTTAGCGAACTTGCAAATTTGATGCAATAAAGTTGTGTTTTTCTTTTAGCTTTTAGAATTATAAATTAAAATCAAGTTTGGTACTTTTCTATTCAATCAGCTTATTATGGTTTGAAATTCTCCAAACTAGACGATCAAATTAACATACTGCCAAGACCGGACGTTCTCTTAACAATTTATGAGATTGTTCCAATATGTAAAATAAGATATCCATTGGTACTAAAGTTTTATTTATTGTAAATTTCGGCTGCGAGGCATCATAAATTTCTACCTAAAACCAAGACGAGAAAAAGCCGTCCGCTGGATTTTTAATTAAAACAAACCAATTAAGACCCAACAACTACAATACGAGGGAGAAATCCGTTCGGATTGTCGGCCGGTTTGAGGGTTTAAATTTCAAAAATTCGACCTATTATCGAAAACATCCAAGTGCTCATCTTCCTGTTTCGGTGCTTCTATTCGAAGAAACCATCATTGTGCTTTTAATTGATTCTAACAAGTAGAAATCATGGGGTTGATGGTGGTGGTTGTGGAGGGGATGGTGTGCACACAACATCCAACCCATTTATCAGTCGAAACAAATTCAACACTTAACCACCGTTTATATTAGAAGAAAAGAACAGGAAACGTAGACGCGCGAGGGGTGGTTGTAGAATAGACATTGATTAATGGGTAGAATAAAGAATTCACTCATAGCTAGTTGTTTTAGAGGCATCACAACTAAATTGAAACCAATTTACCGATTATGTTGAACTTACAAAAAAGGCACTTCAACGTTCATCAAATTCGCCGATTTCGATTTCGATAATCGGCAAAAATAATCGATCAAGATTAAAATGTGGTGTATTTTTCTATCAAATTTTTTCTATTCATTCCGGTTGTAAATCTAAAACGATTCGAGAATGTATCAATCACAGTCGATCTAATAAAAAACTTTTATACGATAAAACAAAGATACTCCCCCTTGTCATCCGGTTTTAGTGGTTTTGTTGAAAATCGAAACACTTCAACCTGTATGAATATTTAAAATCTCCCATCATTTAATTATTCACTCCTACAGAAACTCTAGAGATTTGCTTTAATGTTTCTACTATAGAAGTGTGTAAAAACTTTGGAGTTTTTGCTGTGTCTCTCAAGACGATATTGGAAGGAGAAAAAAATAATAAAACAAGTTGAGAACAATAGTAGCAAACATATATAAGAACTCTAGTCAGAGATAAAGATTGAATCTTCATCATAACGGAAAAGATACTCGATATTTCATCAACTTCCTATATTAAATCCAACAATACAATCAATAACTGCAATAAAAACAACTCGCTTTATTATATTTATTGAACAAGTTGGGGTTACGGCCTTCATCCAATTCCTCAGATTGCACCGGAATTGGGTCGATTAAAAATTAGTTGGGCTTTATTATACCCGAAATTATCCACAAATTTCAAAGTCTCTAGTTTTTCGGATGCAACTATCCAGTTGTAAACTCGACCGTTTAAATTTGGGCGAAATTCGGCGTAAATTCCCAGTCAATTACAGCTCCTAATGTAGTGAACTGTCTCCGATAAAGCGTCTTCTTCACTGAAATTCGCTTACATTTTTATATCGGCGCTTGATATTTGGAATTTCTCGTTTAATGAACATTTTAAAATTTTACAATCTTTTTATAGACTTGGAATTAAATGAAAATCTATACCTTTGATGGGCTAAAACATGGAAATTAATGTTTTATAGATGAGTAGATTTAATGAGATTCTTTTTGAAATCGGAATAGAATATCGCAGTTGATAATAAGTTGGATCGTCTGTACATATTATTGAAACCTAACTAATCTGCTTAATATTAGTAAAGCTTCATCTATAATTATTACTATTAGTAGATTACTGGGAGTATTTTAGGAATATGTGACGATTCTGTGTACAGAACACGTTCCAGTTTAATCCATATGAAAATTAATTTGTATACAACTACACAGGAAAGATCATTTTCTTTATTGCAGTTGTTGATGTTCAAGATACTAACTGAATTCCCCCCAAATAGATACAGAGTTTAATTGAATTTAAATTGGAATGGAATTAATTGTGATTAAAATTTAAACAAATTAAGTTCTAGTCTAAGTTATTTATTTATAAAGACGTTTATTTTTTGTACTGTAAAAGTGGAGGAATTGTTGTATTAGTTCTTATATTTGAAAAGTTGGCAACTTTGAAGCAGCTGGGTAGCCTGAAGCGATCACCAAACAATGCTTTTATTACAAACTTCAAATAAGTAAACAAGCAATTTGGAATGAAGGAGTACAAAGGTTTACGAAATGGCCTCCTGCAGCTAAATAAACTTCCGGCAACTTTCTACAAATTATTTAATGAGATGTGATAAGTGACCTGGCAATTAAAATATGCCAATCTATTTGGACACACAAACTACCGGTATTTTTCCATTATTGTTATCGTTCCATTCATATTTAAACTAAAACTAAACATTATGTCTTTGTTGGTATTTTGCGAGTGCAGTTTTGGTGGTTGTGTACACTTGAAAACTAATTTGTTTTGTGCATGCGACTAATTCTATTATGTCCTTTGTATGGAAATTAATTAATTCAAGCTCGAAATTTAATATCGGTTAAAATCATAATTTCCTAAAATAAATTAACCAATTTGTAAAAATGAACTAGACGGCAAAAAATCACCATTTGATTCACTACCATTAATCTGTAAAGTTAATAAATTGTCAGCACCAGAAAAATCGACGATTTCGAATTAAAAAGCGACTTATCAAATTTATATTAAAGGGTTTTATTAGGAACCTATAGCGTTTATTTATTAGAAAACATGCCTCTATATAGCGCACAAATCAGAGATTTAATTTGAGATAAACCGGGTAGGTAACGCGTTATACAAAAACCTTTTTGGGGTAAATCAAGTGAACATTCATAAAACCGTTGAATGGCGGTTGCTAGTTAAGTTTCATCCCTATAAAATCGGAATTTAACAATGATAGTGTTACCGTACGCATATTGACTAAATTATTTCGATTATCGTATTTGAACAGAAATCGCCGGCTTTTATAAATAATAATCTATCTCCATTCTAGAAAAATGAAGAATATTTGAAGAGGAATTTATTAAAGCGTATCTCTAGTTGACAGTGGCGGATACGTCTTGTATCATATCATGTGTAAGCTTATTTTACGCACAATTCACCGGGAATCGGTTACGATTTTTAAACGTGGAGGAAAGCCCGAAAGAAATTCGTATATTGAAGTATTTCTTTGTGCCATACTAATCTGGTGAACGTGATAAACAGAGTACGCTGAAGGAATGTTATTAAACAGTTGTAATATGAAATGCTTTTGTGTCCTGAGACTTACATTTCACACTCCAGCTCCATTTCAGACAAAGCTGTAATTGCTGGCTTTGATGTGAACAGAGGACCTCCGACTGTTGACGTAAATCAGATCAGGAAAGTAAATTGACGGTTCCTGTGTTCGTTCTACTACTCCTACCGAATTCCATCATTTTCATTTAGAATTTTAACGGATTTTTTACAGTTCGACTAACATTTATTAGAAATTTTTATGGATCGGATTTAATGAAATTTTATTGTTAACGTACTGTAGGAGGAGGTAGGTGAATGAAGAAAGCAGATGAAATCTAATTTGTAGATCCAATTAAAATTAATTACCCCCTTGAAGAAATCAATTTTCAACTCTACACAATTAATTATTCGTTAAAGTTTTTTGTGTTGCGACCTGTTATTTAACAAATTATTTCTATAAATATCGCAGACTTCGATTTAATAACCGTTAAGTGGCAGATGGATGAAAAATCAAAACTAAAATCGATTTTATTCACCCGGTAAAGACAATACGAATTTTTTTCTTTTGTCGATAAAATTTACTGCCGTAATTGCAATCGAATGCCCAACTATGTCTGACAGTCCTGTCATTTAACAATAAATACAAAGGGGTTTTGTGGTGTTAAATACTTCAACTACATACGAATAGAATAGAGAACGGACCTTTTGAATTTTAAGCTAAACAATAATACCACTGTTAGTTTTAGGTGGTTTCTTTGTTCAAATCATGTTCTTTTATTTCACACATACGGGCTCGCTTCCACACAACAATAACGATATACCTATCCAATTTAGAGAAACCCCATTCGATTTTTTTTTCACTCGTGTATGTTTTAACAATTTGCTCATTTAGAATCGGTTGCTGCCGGCAGAAATTTGCGGTAGTACATAAATGGCAACACAAACGAGACCAATTTCTATTGGTTTATTTAGCCACCACCACCGCTAAAACTATTTTCGAAGAGCTCTAAAATGAGTATTTTGTCCGAATATTGTACTATAAAATTGGCAAAATGAATAGCTCAAGTTGAACTGATATTCGGTTTAATGGTGATTAAAGCGAAAGGTGGGTGTGTTTAAATTAGTTCTAGGAGAAACGACCACTTAAGGGTACATTAATTTTAAAATTGCCGTTGAAATATTCAATAATGCAGCTGCCCCTGAATCACTACCTATAATCACTACTGGAACTGTTAAAATAATTCGATGTTTACATATGGAAAACCGACAATTTATTGAAAACGTCCAGTTTAAGAACGAAGTAAATACAATTTAATCTGCGAGTATAGATCGAAATTATTTACTATATCGAAGCTATATCCTGATGGAATATTTCAAAGGGAATTCAGAGAGTTGCAAGAGGAGAAATCTCTCAACTATACGTTCAATCCACTTTCAGGGATCTTCCATTATCCTGCTGGGTTGTATAGATGGGAATATCCCCGTAGACCTTCCAAGTTTTGGGGTACGTACAAAAGCAAAATTGACAAAACGGTTACTGATAACAGATAATACCACCTCCGTTGGCTTGGTAATAAGCCCACGTATATAAAACGTTTAATCGTCAATCCCCCAAAACCCAACCGATGATTACATGTGGACATTGAAACAATCGATTCGAGGGAGACAGTTAATAAAACTTGTTGGTGGATTTTTTAATTTGACAAAAACGGGAATTTAATCCATACAGGGATGAATGGAACATGGGGGCGGTTGTGTTCGATTAACCTCAGTTTCGGGTTTAAGCTACTCTCTTGAGGAGGCATTAATTGACTCGAGTATGAGGGTTAAATCGTAAATTACTCAAAAATGATTATTATGTGCGATTTCTGTTTGATTTCAACAGAAAGGGATAATCAAAAATTACCCAATAACTGGATGATGGTGGTTTTGCTTTACTGAAATCACAAATTCCGTACGGATCAACTGAAATCAACCACGCTACAACTGAATTTAAAATCCCAATCCCTCTTTAAAATAGTAGTTGTTGCTCCCATCCCATTGATTTATTAATAAATTTATTCAACTGGACTTCGTTTTGATTCTCCAAGGGTTAACGTTACTGAAATTTGTTAATTGGTTAAATAGGGGATGAATAATTACGATTCTACTATAATATTACAAATTTTGTTAAGTTTCGAAGTAGTTTCTTGGAACAAAATGAATTTAACGAAAAAGTCGTAGATGTATAAAAATAGAATCGTACGAATTGACCGCTTCTAGTTTACAGACCGATGGTTATCAAAAGCATTTGTAGATGGATAGTAGTGGTTGGTGGCGGAGTTTTCAACTGAAAATCCCCAAGAGATCTCTAAGGAAACTTCTCCAATGATCTGTGAGTACGTGTGCTTCGATTGATGGACGTAACTCTTTCTATCTCGGTTCGGGGGTGGTTTTTTCTGGTCGTTCTTCTCTTTTGAAAGAACTGTAACAAGTCATCGTCTCTGTCTCTTTATCGAATCCGGCGAATTTAGATTGTTGAAGCCGAATTACAATCGCCATTTATCTGCGAGATTTGATTTCAGACACATACATCGATAACGGACGATGGTTTCGAGCCCAATTAAGTGCACAGTTTATGAACAAAATTCCTTGCAAACTCAACCAGTTGCCTTTAGGGCTTTTTTATAGTAAACCATGTATCTATTTATCATGCCTTGTGCTGACTTTTAGATGCAATTTTCGGAAAAACGAAAACGACAATAGAAAATCTACTCTTATCCAAGTGTAGAGTTAACTTTCGTTTATTTAATCGTATAAATTTCGTGTTATTTTATTAATTGTACAAAAAGATATGCGTGTTGAATAAACCACTCTTTTTCGAGACATAATCAAGATTTTCGGAAATCCAGCCAATTTTTCCAACAAACCATTCTCGTGCAAATTTGAAGAATCGCGTTTAGAATCGAACGAGATACTAGCCGTTTCGATATCTGCTACCGTTACTGAGTAATCTGACTTCTTCATATTAAAAAGTTAATTTTCGTGCCCGAACACCTCTATTAACCAAATAATTTGAACTAATTGCGCCCAAGGAACGGCAATTCCCTTCGAAAAACTCCAATAATATTAGGACGAGCGCTTTCCGAATAATTCATGACAGTTATTCCCTTATAGTGGCCTATTATTGCTTAAAGAATCAATTGAGGGCTTGTGACCACGTCCGAGTGCGTGTAGTCATCCTGAGATTCCGTCGACGTGGTCGGCGTTCAAATGCTTTAGCAAAGAAGAAATAGCATTCGAATCTACCACCCCGTTTTGAAAGCGAACTGCATCCAAATGAACGTGCCACCGCAAAGGGAACGAATACTAACCCCTATTAACCACCACTATTACCATAAACTTGGAAAATTACATCAAGTATTTTAAATTTAAGACACTGGCTTTTAATACAGCCGGGGTTATTCTTATGGATAATTTGGTTTTTAAGTTGAAGACGGCTTTCGTATTTCATATTAATGGTGCAGATGAATAACTTTAGCCTTATTGTATTGTTAGTTGTTAAAGCGTTTTCTTTTCAGGGTTGTTAATTAATTTATAAAGTAGATAAGGTAGAGGTTGGTAGAATTTGAATTTCTAATAGCGTTTGAACCGTCCAGTATGAAATTTGTTGGAAAATTTCATGTAAGCGTAAAAAATTAATGTGTAATTCCTATTATTTGCAAACAGGAAATGAACAATCATATTTTAAAGCTGTGCGACTGTTCTAAAACTACCAACTTTTTACAGTTTTATTCGAACGAATATATTTACCGAGACTGCATGATATTGTCACCGAAATTGACAATTTTCCCGATTAACGTTGAAAACAATCCGCGTTGACATAGCCGATTTAAGGCGATTTCCAGACAAATACAAATTGTCATCGAATCGCGTCTGACAGTGTTAGTAATGGTGTCGAATTTGCACCACAATTACAGTAAAATTCAATTTACCATCCACTATTCTTATTGTTACTTGAATTTAATTGTTGTATTTGTATCCCGAGGGAGTGTCAGTCAAGCAAACAATATCAATGCTGTTCATTTTTCCTGTTTTTGACGTCAACTGAAACGCATCGGAGCCGTTCAAGAGCCACAACTAGCGGCAATTGAATTTTTTTTGTGCCAGAATTGAAATTTAACAGCCATAAAAACAGCAACGGATGCGTAAAGTTTAGTAGAATTTTACATATTAGACTACTTCATTTTAAAAGTTTTTAAAACGTTATCATTCCAGTCATGTCTGTTCTACAACTCCACCCGTTATTCTTTTGATTTCATTCATTCGGCGCTTCCGTTTCCGGATTTGATACAGGATTTCAGCTGCAACACACCTGAATCTACCGATTTACCATAAATAGATCGAATCGGTCGATGATTTAATTGTTTTGTAATTAAAATATTGAATTTTGGGGATCATTGATTTTATTGCTCGACTGAATCCCGTATAAAATTGGTAATAATGGTGGCAGTTGGTGAACTGAAAATCATAATATCACTACTACTATTAGTAATGCCATTGCTACTATTTGCCGCCCCCATAGCCTCCAACATCTGGCGTTAACACGCCAGTTACGTATCCGAACCAGTAGATATTATAAGCGGTTAAAATGGTAGCAATTAACTCGGTAAATTACATTGTAATTAAGTTTAGTAATTGAGTTGTGTTGTTGAACGAGACGATAGTAAGGAGTAGATGTGTAGATGGCGAAGAAGGTGTTGGATGTGCTTGCTTACGTTGACTCGAAAATTTACTTACGGAAATAAATTCATGAAACTAACATCTCACAAATCCGGGGGTATGTGTATTCTGTTGTTAACAATAGAGTATAACTCGCGAAACTTTGTTGGAATTATACTAAGATTCGATTAATGAAACTAATTCAAGAAAAAATACAACCCTGATCTTTTAACAGTAGAAATAGCCAAGTTCTAATCAAATCAAAACACGTACCAACTCCCTTTTTGTTATTTTCTATTAAATTGTGAAACTGGAGAGGATGCAGCGGAATAACGGAAAAATGCGACTATTTAAAGACAACATCGGAATCCAGTTGGAATTAATTAAAAACACTGGATCCCATCGATACTCGATCGAATTCTAATAGTTGGAAATTCAGATAATAGAGCCGAATTGTCAGTTTTGACCGAATCTTGTCTTCCTAATTCAATTGGAAAAAACCCGATGTTATATGATAAAGTTCTATCAAGAGATTTTTAATCTACATAATATATTGTCGTTGATTTAACTTTCAAATGGCATGGTTTCAAATGGAAAATGGAAATTTACAGCAATTCAAATCGAAATTGTCAACCTCCATCCGATTTTATTAAGTAACGAATTAAATTTGGGAAAAAGACGATTTAATTATGTAAATAAATCATGTTAGAAACGAAATAAGATTAATATCGATTGAATAGATCAATTAAGAATCAACCACTCATCGTCAGTACAATTCGTAACTAATGATGTGAAATAAGGGCGGAAAATATGAGAGACAAGAAAAAATCGAATGAAATGTTAGCATTTGGGGTGAAATAACTCTAGTGTTCGTTCTGTAGAAAACAGATAATACTGTTCATCGTCTCTTCTTCCACTTTTCCGTCCCAGTTTATCCTTTATCGACGACATTCTCTACTGACAAGCAAAAATCCAACTGACAGCCTGTCGCCGAATAACTAGGAAGACTTCAGAACTATGTATATGTATGTACACCCATATATACATATAGAGAGTGCGCTAGTGTGAAGCTTTTACGAAAATTACTTCCAGTTGTTTTATAAAACCGACCGAAAGCACTCTCTCTTTCTGCCGAAAAGCACAAAGACAAATTGGTGTGTAGATTCAAGACCGATATTGATTGTAACTAATTATTAACCAATACAATTGCTTTAATTTATCCTGTTTCTATTGTATTATAACCAAAATTGATAACTCAACATCAATCATTAAAATATTCGATGAAAACTCTAGAGAGTGATTGGCATTTTACTAAAAAATAGATTAAAATCAGCCAATATCCCAATCAAAAATTCATCTATGACGATATTTTCGGCCGTCTTCTGATAACCAAAACAATCTATATGTAAATTGTTACGTCGAATAGCTTTACTTTATTCTCTTGTGGCTAGTCTCTGTTACCATCAATACGTACAGAGAGATGGCGAAAATAAAATAACAACCCCCGAGTCTCATCATCATCCACCCAATGATTACAAAACGATGTCTAATGTTATAGTGATGGAGTGTTGTTTTTATTCAAAGTGAATTCACTGTTTGATGTGGCCTGTTTTATGAACTTTTGCCACAACGAACACATTAATTACGTTCTACGCGAAAAGGGTAGACGAATTTTACAAGAAAATAAACTTTGGAAATTTTAATTGGTTGGTGAAATCAAGATATTCAGCGTCTCAATCGGACGACAACAATATTTGAGCAAATTAAAAAACATTCCAAAAGGTAAAATTGGGGTCTTCTAGGACGTTAATTATTATTTAAGGTAATGAAATACATCCGTAAAACTTGAATTTTTGAATTATCGCAAATAGAGGCCAAGATTGAGACCGAAATATTGAAATGCACCAATCCTTCGCCTCCCTGTGCCTTTCATTGCTTCTTCACAAAGGTTTAGTAGCATTTTCAAGATCAGCGCCAGTATCACTTTCAAGACGATTCGGAATTCTAATTGACCTGAAATCATTTTAGAGGCCTAGGATGTATAATCTTACCTACGGCACTAGAAAGCCTGTTGATTCATATAGAGAAATATGTGACTATCAATTATCGACACATTAATATTTTACTGAGTGTTAAGACCTTTTCTTAAGTGAACAGCTACGATAACTCTCGTTTTGATAAAAAAATACTACTGGGGAGGTGAATGACTAGTCGCAGTTCAATTTCTACACGATCGACGCTTAAAAAAGCTGTACAGCTGTACTAAAAGTAGGTATCTAGTTTATATGGGAAGTCCTATGATTTGATGAGCAATTAAGAAATGTGGGATCTTTTCCAGGGTATCAATCAAATCTTACTTCTGAATACGCAGCCATTCGAACAAGGATTATTCAGACTAAAAGTGTTAAGAAACTGAAATATGTTCATAAAATTCAGATTTTTGAAGTTTATTCTTAATGGTTTGAAGAAAATCGGAAAAATACAGGCCAAGATTGACCGTGAAACATTGAAATTCAACAGTCCTTTGCCTCCCTGCGCCTCTCATGGATTGTTCAAAGTAATTTAGTATCACGTTCGAAACCGGTGCTTTTCAACAGTCGGATCGGAAGTTCTTATTGACCTGAAATCACTTTAAAAGCCTCGGATGTATAATTTTATGTATAGCACTAGAAAAAAAGTTTGAAAAATACTGGCATAGCCTCTAGAAGCCATTAGTATTATATTGAGTGTCAAGAACTTTTTTTAAGTAAACAGATACGATAACACTCATGATAGAAATACTACTACTGGGAGGCGAATGACTAGTCACAGTTTAATTTTTACATGATTTCTTTTAATTTTTCTCCCGTTATCAACAATATTCTTTCAGTTCAACACCCCTGTCTTGATGTAGAGTTTTTTCTGTGTTTTCATTAAAGAACAATGCTGGATTGGTATTAATCTTGCAAAGCTAGTTCCAGTTGGGGCAACTGTGCGAATTACCCCAAGGGAATCCCTTTGTAGGTGTAGAGGAGATATATTCATTGTGATATCCCTCTCTGACATCTAATTACCAAGTGGTATGTAAATAACACGCGTATATATGTAGAGTGAAAAAGGGGATGAAAGTACGAACATAGCGAAAGATTAGTTTATATCCGCTAGTGGATAATGTGAAGAAACTTATGAAGATCCTGTTTAAATAATGACAAAAAAGAGACTATAAAACAATAACACAATACTGTTTCTGTAACGACTAGTAGTATTGTTGGAATTAGATTAATTCTAATTACTTCCCTAAATAGTTGTCTAGTTTGTCGTCTATTCGTTCAATTTCGTTACAATAATTTTATATTTTTGGTGACAGTCTGTTATTACACATCCGGGTAGAGTTATATTAAAACTGATAATATTTCCTGGCGCAACACACATTGTACAATATCAAAACAAATATAAACTAGGAAATTATTAATAAGACTATTAAACACCCAACTGGTTTTTATAGTGCAGCTGTTTTACTGACGAAAATTGTTGAATTATTACGAAAACCCACAATAATGTTCAATTAAGTAATGACAAATCAAATATTCAACGTATAGTGTTGAAAGTAAATTAAATGGAAACTTGACCGGCTTGACTGTTCATATTTTAATTCCGACCCTTTGATCTATTAATTAATTGAATAAGTTTGTATCGTACATGCATCTATATTAATAAATATATGGTTATCACTGTTTGTTAGAGCTTTAATTTAAAATTGTTGAGAGTATTGAAAAATGCCTTTTATAGAATAAAATTAATAATGGTGCGTTTTGTATTTTTGTTAATTTCCACTGATACAATCTACTGGAGTTTAATTAAATGTTTCCCCATTACAAACTACGAATTCAAATAAAGCATTAGCTTTGTTGCAATTAGATAACTGACGATGCAATAGTTATTTTAATAAAAATCCAGTGTATTTAAATCGAAATTGACATTATTAAAATACACCATTAAATATTAAATGTTAAATTATATTTTGTTAACAAACCGAATACAATTCGAGCCTTATTGTTCGCATAAATCTCTAAATCCGATAAGGTTCCTTTAATTTTTTATGGGAAAAGTGGGTTTATATCGAGCAAAGTCGATGTCCATTATCATTGTTTACTTCAACGGGAATAGCATGGAAAAATCGACGATTTGTTGTTTTTCCACGTCAAAAGGTTGCGATATTGGAGGTTGAAACAAATCCGACAATAACAACAACAAGTCCAATAAATAGTGGTTTGTGTTTATTTTCGTCTTTCAATTTCGTTTATTCCGCAATTATTTGTGATGCGAAATGAAGGCTGGCGATGATTTAAAGCAAACGTTGACGACTTTCTGCTTTATCGCCAATTGGAATGTGATTTTTAGAACTTTTGCTCTTTTGGCGGGGAATTTCTTGAAAATTGGACTGCATTGATGAAGTTTAAAAAGTAACAACTGACTGCTTTTGAATGTCCAAATGTCAAGCAAAAAAAAAACAATAACTTGTGAAAAACTTTATTTTAAAGCATTATTTGTGACTGAAAATCCAATCCAAAATTTGGTTCTCTATATTGCAGGAAAATTTGCTAAAAATTGGCTACCAGTTGGGAATCTTCCAAAATGTGGACTAAAAATTAAGATTTTGTTTAAAAATAGAATCTCCAATATCCAAATTTTAACCAAAAAGCCATTTATTTGAAGCAAAAAAAACCAAATCTGGGTTTAATCTATTAAAAAGCTATTAAACAGTCTCTTTGTTACTGGAAATGGAAAATGTATATGAAAAATGAATTAAACACGTTCTATTTGTTACTTTACAGGAAAAATTAATAAAAATTGACTACACTATTGATAATCTCCTAATATTAAAAATACTGTTTAAAAACGGATTAAACCTCGTTTGGACTATTCAAATTTAAATAATAAAGATTTCGATAAAAAATTCTCAAAATCTTGACCAAAATGGGCTAAACACGTTCGATTTGTTATCTTTTAGGAAAATTTGATAAAATCAGCTACAGCGATGCAAATGTTTCAAAATTTAGTCTAAAATTAACAATACTTTTAAGAAATTGGCCCTTTTGTATGTCGAAATTTCAATCAAAAAACCAATGATTTGTAGCAATTTTCCAAATCTAGCTTTAACATTATTTAAAAGCAATGAAATAGTCTCTTTGTTACTGAAAATTGAAAATTTATCTCAAAAATGCATTGAACATGTTTAAAATAGGAAAATTCGTTAAAAGTTTAACTACACTAAGAATCTTCTGAAATTTGGAATAAAAGTTAAAAATTCCGTTTAGGAATCGACCTTTTTAAACACCCAAATTTTAACTGAAAAGCCAATGATTTTGAGTAAATCAAAATCTAAGCTTTATGACTGAAAATTGAAAATTTACGTCAAACAGGCACTAAACACGTTTAATTTATTGTCTTCATACGAAAATTTCTTAAAATTGACTATAATGATGAAAATTTATTGAAATGAAGGGACCAAATCTCTGGACTATTCAAATTTTAATTAAAAAGTCGAAGATTTACAGCAAACTTCGAAGTCTAAGCTGAAAGTCCAGAGCTTTACTTGAACGCGCCTAAATAACCTCTTTGTGGCTAAAAATTGGCTAAATACGTTTATTGGTTGCTAGAAGTTAACTATACTGATTAAAATCTTTCAAAAATTGAACTAAAAATTTGGATTAAAAATTTAGAATTCTGTATAGAAATTGATCCCTTTGAATATCCAAATCTATGTAAACTAAATGAGGAGCATCTATATTTAATTTTATTCGAAAACGATTGATTGGTCTTTTTGTGAGTGCAAATTGAGAGTTAATATGCTTACAATGCTAAAAATTGGCTACAGTAATTTCAAAATTTTGAAAAAAGATTAGAAATTGACTCTCTTTGAGTATCCAAATTTAAATCAAAAGCAATGATTTTTAACAGATCTAGGCTTAACTTTGTTTGAAAGCCCTTTGTGACTGAGAATTCAAAATTTATATCAAAAATACATTAAGTAAGCTCGTTTGATTTGTTACTCTATAGGACTGTTTGCTAAAAATTGGCTACACTGAGGATGTTTCAAAATTTGGACTTAACTTTAAGAACAATTAAGTAGCCTCTTTGTAACTGAAAATTAAAAATTGATATGAAAATACTCTAAACACGTTTGGTTGTTAATTCATTGAAAAATTTCTTAAAAAATGACTGCTTGTGAAATTTTTCTAAAATTTAGACTGTTCAAAAATGGACCAATTTTTGGAATTTTCAAATTTTAACCGAAACCTACAATTTAGATCAAATATTGTCTAAAATCTTGCCCAAAAGTTAAAATTTAAACACCAATTTATAACTGGAAATTGAATTTAAATCAAAAATGTTTTGTTATTCTAGGAAAAATTGTTAAATTGTTAAACAATTCAAAATTTAACCAAAAAGTCGATGATTTGTCCAAAACTTTCACAAAATTTTGACTTAAGTCGAGACCTTTACCAAAATGTCTAATTTGTTACAACCAAAGAACTGAAAATGGAAATACCCAAAAATTTCTACTAAAATGGTGTTAATCACCACTCACTTACAATCCCAAACATTATCGTACACTTTTTTTGGATAAAATTCGACGATAATTGTACTGAACGGACGATTAAATTTGCTCAACAGTGCATCAAATTCGCTTGACAAACCATTAAATTCCATATAATCAAGCAGCAACGGCATTACAGTTTGATAGTTTCATAAAAATTCGAGTCTATTAAATGAATCTAATCATTATACCTTTAAATTATCATAAACATCATATTTCCAACCAAAATAACAAGCTCAACTTCGAAAAACCTCCAGATTTTCAATAATAACCAAAATTTGATCGATTCTCATCGAATATCTGCTTCTTTCACACCGTATGGCGATCACCAAAGTACCGATATAAGCTGTTTGATGTTCAATCGTTGAAAAAAGCAACATACCGGGTTGGGAAACGATTGTAATCCGGGTCTTTAAGCGATTTACTCTACTGATTTCCTTCATATTCAACATTTACACCTTCCCTTTTCGTACATCCTGCCGTTGACAGTTTCTTAAATAAATATTCAAACCGTATTATTAAGAAATATCATCTGGCATACAAATTCACGACTCCATTTAAATCTGTACTGTTTAAATAAATCCACCTTTACGATTTGTAAATATTTCAACAACACATACGCTCTAATTCGACCGATTTTCATCTAATTATTGAAAGAAATAAATGAGGTCTAATGAGTCTCACCTTTCCGATTATTAATTGAATGATATCGATAAGAGTGAACTTTTATTTGAACTTTATTCGATATCTTAATATGTTAACTGGCTGTTGAAAGTTGCCAGTTTGTAAATACGAAATAACGGATATTATTTTTCAGGCTTGGTCAATTTTCGATTAGAATTCCATTAGACAACAGGGTGTGTTTGCACATTTTTACAATTCTTGTCTGTTTCAATCCACTTTACATGAATTTATACATGTATTGATGTATGTACATTAGATGATTGATAGTTTATACGCTGCTACTACTACTCCATGTAATAATTCAAAGGAATACAAGTTATAAAAGTAATTTACAGGTCTTATAATGTAAATAAAAGTCGTACGTTTATAGTAGCGGAAATGTCTGTTTATATATCACATAAATATGATGGAAAATAAAATTAAATGTCTATTGGTATTACGATAACAACGCGATTTTTTATGCTTCTTCTTTCTTAATAAACTAGTTAAATTGCAACAAGCTTGTAACGTAAAATCTAATGAGACGAACGTAAAAACTACACCACTATAGACTATAACAGACACAATGTGAGGGTAATTGTGGCAATTTGGAGTAGAGAAATAGAAGGACGTAAATCAGTACAGTGTAGTTAATAACAATGCAAATCAGGTGGCTTAAGAATGTTACCCTGAGGAAAGAGGGTGTGTATTTGTATGTATATAACATCGATCGATTCCACTATATTCCTACAACAATACCATTTTTGTTCCATTTGAAATTTGCACTCCCGAAAAATGTCACAAACTATTAACACAACTGTTCGAGATATAAAACTTAAAGTTGTAGAAACGTAAAACTATACAGATAAGAGATTTGCGGTGCATAAACCCGTTGAATGTCGCCACCAATTGTTACCAGTCATATTATATCAGCGGATTATCTTAAAATGTATACCAGTAAAACTAATACCGTCGAAATGTGGGAGGAATACACAAATTTTCTGCAATTTTTCCGCCCTAATGCACGTAATATTCCAGTTCGGGTTAATAGAAAAATGATGGTTAACAGTGCATATTTACTTTTCAACGATAAATGGACTACGCTAGATTCAATAGAGTTTGAGGAAAATCTCGAACATACCGTTGAAATTACATTTCAACATTGGCCAAATAAAAGCCGGCAAATTTTGATGGAAATCGTCAATTTACGGTCAGTGTTTTATGTCAACATTTGGATGGGATATTACTCAGTAATCTAATAGAAAATTCTCGGTTACAGGTAGTTTAGTTTTAGTTGAAACGATTGCTAAGTGTAATTGTATGGAAGAATTAGTCCCTAGATATTTGCCCTTTTATCGTCCAAAAAAAGATGGGCTTTGTTCAACAAATATACAAGCTTAATCACAGGTCTTCGTATTATTAGAAACGAGAATGGAGGCTTAAAATCAAGACCTACAAACACAAATTACGAATGTAAGTCTTCAAACAATTAAAAAATCAATACGTACACCGATTGCTGCGTTTGCTGAGTCATACTTGAACCAAACGTACAAATAGAGCCAAATTTTCACCCCCAAACGGTGGTTTATTTATCCAACTCTGCTGTTAAAAGGAGACGATTTTGAAGGTAATTTTTGACTCGGAGTTTCAAAATGTAATCCAGATTTTGAGTTGGCAACTTTAGTGTTAGATTGTAACACCATTAAAACGCTCTAAGTCAAAATTTTGGCCGATTTTACGTCCTGAGTATTCATTTTTCAACGAATTTCTCTATAGAAGCTAAAAGAAGCAACTTTGGCGACACTTTTAGTTAATTTTTGAAGAGTTTTCAACTTTGATGTTAATTTGTAACGCCAATAAGTCAAAATTTTGGCTGATTTTTAAAGCTTTAAGTCTAGTTCATTCATTTTTTAACGAANTTAAGTCTAGTTCATTCATTTTTTAACGAATTTCTCTGTATAAGCTTAAAGAAGCAACTTTCTTAACAATGTTGGTCATTTTTTGAAGAATTTTAAAATTTATTCTGAATTTTAAAATTGAAAGAGATTAATCAAATTTTAGCTGAGTAATACTCGAACCAGCGGCACAAATAGAGCCCAATTTTTACCATTCAAGCTTGCAGATAACAGAAATTAACAAAAATTTCAGCTCAACTATGGAGTGCGATAATTTTAAAAGGTTTTTGGGAGAAAATAGTTGAATTTTAGTCGTTTATTGGACCAACTCATCTGTTAAGAGGCGCCGATTTTGAAAGAAATTTTTGAACTGCATTTTCAGAATGTAATCCTGATTTTGAGTTGACAATTGATGTTAAATTGTAACACTTTTAAAAGAATCTAAGTCAAAATTTTAGCTAATTATTTGAACTTCAAGCCCAGTTTTGAGTTATTTCTGTCTTCAATCATTCATTTTTTAATGAATTTCTCTGTAGAGGCAAAAAGAAGCAACTTTCTCGACNAAGTCGCTATAAGAAATGCCCTTTTCAAAAATCTATTTGCGGTTGTTGTAGCTTCAAGGACGAGCGAGAAATTGCGATTTTGAAATTCATATTTTCGCCGGTCAAAATTGGTCTAGCTACTCTTCGGCCTTAAATGAGGACATGAATCGTTCAATCATCGCAGATGACTGTATTATAGAGTGACACAGCAAATTTATTTCAATAGAACCGAACTTTTTTATCATTTCCTGAAACTTTCTTTATTCTATCTAGGGACAGTGTTGAATTAAAATTGAATTGCTACAGTTGTGTAAAGTTTTATCCAATTTGAACTTATAAACAACGCAATTTAAATGCCTTTAAAATAATAATAATGGTTCATAAAATAGAACCTGCCTTGAAATTTGCAATGAAACTTCAGTTGCACCTTTCTTGGATAAAATGGTGAAATTTGTTAATTTGTGGTTGAATACAGTTAAGATTTGCAATTGAAAAGTGGTTCGATTCAATTTATTTTTGTTTTATAAACTGGAAGATCCTGCAATTGTAAGATAACTGGAATTGAATAGGGAATAATCCCTGCGATTTATTGCAGCCAGTTGGTTTGAACAACAATCTTGTATATTTATGCGCAATTTGAAGGGAAACATTGTAATTCGTATGGAGACTGGTCTGGGTTGGTTTCTAACACCGATTCCTGGCAGTATTGCATTTATTATTCCTGTTGACAATGTTGTAATAGTTCTTTGTCCCTTCAGTACACCCATATTGGAACAAAGACTAATACAAATTGTTTATCAACAATGCCATTTGAATTTTGTATGAAGATCTTACAATCACATCCTCATTATCAATCAGTTTGTAATTAAGGTTTGTTTGTATGCAGATGAGTCGTTGATTGTTGTTGTTCTTGTTGTTGTTGCTGCTGCTATTCAAAATTGTATTCTCTATATCATCTTGCTTTATAATTACAAAATAACAATATAGATTTTAATATCATCGAAATTCCTATCTAGATCCACTATCTTAATAAACGTGACATACTATTATGCGGATAAATTATATCTAATGATAAGATGAAATTATATCTGGATGCAATTTACAACATCTATTACTAGGATAGATTAGAACAACTAAAACTGATCTAACAAAGTTTCTTCCCCAATATCAGCAGTTTATAGTGTTTTAAGCAAATTTCCACTACTACCACCAAAAATTGTCATATCATCTCTTACAAGGTTGTATATACGGGAATTTCGTCAAAGCAACCCCTTGGTGGGTGATTGTAGTTATTTTAATGTTGGCCCATAAAACGGCAGGCGAATAACATTGGAACAGTAACAACATAGACAGCGTCTTAACCCTTATCCACCAATAAAAAGTTCTGTAAATTGGGTTTTGCCTGTTGTTAATTTACGAAAATTTCTAACATCAAGACTTCAATTTTGACTATCTTTATCAGTATCAATCAGCTTTTTGCCCAATATCTCGAAAGTAATCAAAATATACTTCAATAATTTGGAAATTTAAGGTTAGAACAGTTTGGTTATATCAACCCAGTTTTTGAAGAGCGCGCGGATTTTCAATTTGGCCAATAGAAACTGGGAATTTTAAATTGCGCGCCTATAAACAGAAAGTTTGCTAACAAAACTTCCCAGTTCGGAATTAGTCATTCATATTCGTTTCTTCGTTGTGTGCTGTCTCAATATTTTAAAAAACTAAAAAATTATTAATACAGGTAAGTATCTCTTTCTATTTTACTCGTTTCTGATTAAAATGTTGTTTTATTTGACGCAATGCTGGTAAAAATTGTAAATTATGTTACTTTTAAGGTTAAAATTTTATTTAATTTAAGCCAGTTTCTTATTTTCTCATCGGGTACACTGAGAATACTTCGAATTAAAACAGAACTTTTTATAAAATTTTGAAATTTTGCGTTAAATGTCAAATTTCTCAAAATTTAGTGCTAAGAAACTCAAAGGCAACTGCAAATACTTAAAATGAAGCAATTTCTCGTACAAATCTTGATTTGTTTTCAATTGTCCAAAATAAATGAAAAAATTCGAAGTTTTTGATTTCGGCATGCATTACCACATCAAACGCTTATAGAGCTATCTTTCAGCATTTTATAGGAGACTCCAAAATCTTAGACTTTACAATAAATTATTGTAGAATTTTATAGAATTTTTAGTTGCAATTTTCGTCTAATTTGGATTTCTCAGAAGACAATCTAGAATTTTTCGCTTCTTCTTTCTTCCAGAATTTCTCAAACACTAGTTCGTTGTGTTCTATTCCAGTATTTGTTCAAGTAAGTATTACTAAAGTATGTTGTTTGATATTTTTGATTTTTACTTTCTCTATTACTGTAGTCATTCGCTTAGAAAATACGTCCCACTTTAACAACAAAGCCAGCGTCTTAAGCACCATCACCAGCACTAACCACCAATAAAAATTCGTGTAAATTGGGTTTTACCTCAAGTATTTCGTTTCGTTGTTGTTGTGACACGTCGTCGTTTTGTTATTACTACTAAGAAGGGAGAAAATTGTAATCCCATAGGTACAATTTACAAGCAACATCAACACGTTGCGAGAAAATAAAAATGAGTCAACTATACAGGGACGATGGTATCGATTTAGATCAATGATTTATAGCTTTAATTCCAGAATTATACCTGTCGATGACGAGCTGCTGTTTGTAGGAGGTTGTTATTAATTTATTATAACATGTACAATATTAATAACAATAAACCCTGCTGTTTTCGAGCCAAGAAATATAAAAGACCCAATTTCATTAGGGTATCAACAATTGACCAGAAGCTTGCATTATTAATGTGGAATTATTGAATAAATTTTTAATAGACAATTAGTTGGATAAATCTCCAGCCTAGCTTATCAATAAGATTAAGGTCAGGCCATTTGGAAAGCTATTTTTAGCTTAAAAATCACAGTAACAGCAAATAAAATTTGATGAAACCTACTTGGAAGAAAATAGTTTTCCAATTTTTCTTTCAATTTTGCATCTATTGACGAGGAATGGAACAATCTTTCAAGCGCATTCAGTACTGCTTGGGATCTTGGTGGTTGAATTGACTCAAAGATTTGTCAAATTGTCTCTTTTTTTTAAGAACACCTCTCGGACTATAAATTCTTATGGCAACGGTCTTTCTTTGGCGAGCAATTTATAAAATATTTAAAGGATCTCTGGAGATTATTTTAGCGAAATTTGCCCATCCTAGCTCATTTAAAGGTTGGTCAAAAAACGTTCATCTCTAACCAACGAGTTACACACGTCAAATGATTTAGGATAAGTTGAGGATGCTTACAACATTGATTTTTTTCCTCTCCCTCCATTTCATTCTGGATTGGGTAGGGGTATTTTGCATTTTTTCTGGAAAGCGATGGGGAAAAATGAAAGCATCCTTGAGTTATTCTGAGTCATTGTACGTGCGTACCTTTTGACAATGACGAGAGTTTTTTGGCCAATTTCACTCTAAATCCTTAAAATATTTCACAAGTTGCTCGCCAAATAAGGACAGCTGCTATTAGAACTTACAGTTCTAGGTAAAACTCGCGATACATAAGGGTACTAAACCAAAACTAGAGTTTTCATATGGGAGCTCCTATAATTTGGCGAAAGTTGGAAGTTTGTCAAAAATGGGAGAGCATCCTTGAGCTTGTATTCGAAAATAACAGCATTACCCAAAAAGAGCGTTTTTTCTAACTTCTATATAAATTTTCTAATTTTAGCTCAGCATCTCTGTATAAATATTTCTTGCTTATCCCATTTACTCTTCCATGGTGTCTGATGATTAGTCGAAATACTAACAAGCTATTAGTAAATTATCCTTTTCATATCAAGCAACAATCAAGCAAAAAGATACACAAAAACTCAAAGTTAACAATGCGAAAGCCTATCCAATTATCTGACGATAATCCATTAAAATGCAAATTCGACAAATGTCAAACTTTAGGAGGCGCTTTTGAAATGTGCCCTTGCTCCTCTTCTTTTTACCAATTAACTTGTAACTTTTGCTAATTATTTATTTCAGTAAATGATGATTAAATCAGAATTAAATTATGTACAGATTAGAACTTATAAGTTATTCAATCCTTGATAAAATTCTATCCATTATATCAGTATTCAATTGAAGTGTTATAGTGTAGATTTTCAATTCTAATCCAGTCGAATCAATAAATTCACCATTTAGAAAGTATGTTTTATTGCAACGAAACCGTTAAAATGCATCAAGCTGTTCGATGATAATCAGCAATAATTGTGAAAAAGCACAACTTCCGCGTTGAAAAACATACAGAATTATTTTTGAACGTTTATTTCTTAATCGCCGTTTCCGGTATATTAGTCTAGAAGCGAAAATCCTTTACTAGGAAGACTGCAATTTATCTCGAAAAATACGATTTTGGAATAGTTTCCGAAACATTACACTATTTGTTAATAAATGTAAATAAATCCGACAATAACAACATCAGAATCTAATTACATTCGAATGTCATATTCAACGATCAATTCAACAATTCCCATGGCATGTGTGACTAATGAAAAGTGAAAATTCAAATAGTTATTGGTGTATAATGCACCAATGTCTATGGCAATCTGTGTACAGAGATGACGAAAATTTAAACTAACTGATGCTTGAAATTGTGCCACGAACATTACTGAAACCAATTCGAAAACAAACATTCCATTTGCACTTCCACACACATATGATGATGATGATCATTTATGATTCGGTTTTATACGAAAATCAAATAGTTGCACACAGACTGACAAGTGTCAACAAGAAACGGTCATTTGGTCAAGTGTTTACATGCACATAAAATGCCAAAGCTGCTCTTGTTGATGTTGATTTCACTCTACGCAGAAAAAAACAGGCGATTATTCGATTATTACGTATTATTGTAAGCAGAGGCGGCTCGGTGATAAGCACTCTTCGTAGAAGAGTCGACTGAAAAGTTTACAATAAAAACAGAACCAATTATGCCCAAAAATCGCCTGTTTCATTTAAATGGTCCTGGATCTAGCCACTCCTAGTATTGATAGGGAACACCTTGAAGATCATTTGAGTAAAATTTGAAGCATGGAGCTCATCGGGAAGATGGCCAAAAACGCTATTTTCAAATCATTCAGAATGATTCAAAGATGCTCCTCGTTCTTCTCGATTTTATTTTGGAGCGACCAAGAAAGTTTCGTATTTATTCTAGAATTCAATGGAGAAAAATTTTAAGAATGTGTGGGGAACATCCATGCGGCATTATGGGTTATCTAAAGTGTTTATCTCGGTTTCAAAATTTTCCTAAAACGAGCTGTTTTTAACTAATTTCAGAACCAAGAGGCTCAAAATATTTTTCAGACCACCCATCATAAAAGCTTGAGCGGCATAGTTTCGGGCAAAGTGGTTACTTTAGATGTGGTCTTCTGAAAAGACAACTTAAAATATGATAAGCCTCAATTGTTTGGTGAACTTTTGTTTAGGCATCTATGCCAATTTCAACTATGAAGCTCATCGGGAAGATGGTCAAAAAACGGTCTTTTCTGACGATGTTGCTGTTTTCAAACAAGTGTTGCTCAGAATGACTCAAAGATATTCTTGTCAATGATTTTTTTCGCTTAGCTCGATGAAAATGAAAAAAATATGGACATCCTTGAGAGACTGTGAATCATTTGCCTTGCTACAGGGTTCAAATTTTAGTACAATGAGGTACAAGCGATAAATCTTTGAAATATTTTTCAAATCGCTCAAGTTAGATGTTTCCATAAGTGCTTAACTGAAACACGCATAGTTTCGTAAAAAATAGGTTAGTCTAGATGCGGTTTTCAAAAAAAACTGTAAGCACAATTCAAAATATAATAAGCCTCAATTTTGTGTAGATATCCAGGCCAATTTTATTTAATTTTATTAGTTTTTCTAATAATAGTGTACTCCATTAACCAAGCGTAGTTTTTCCAAATTTTCTGTTGATCCAGCGATTTTTTAAAAATTCATAGAGCTCCATAAAATTTAATCTAAAATCGAATGATATATTAACGATTCCGTTATCTTTTACCGTTTTCAAATTATGTTTTCTAATGTCTTGTTTCAATTATTACGATTGTGCCTTTTTTGCTGCTCATTTACGGATTTAAGTCACGAGCAGCTACTGATTGTGTGAAAGTTGATTGGTTTGTATAAGAGGACGGCCACTTGAAATTCCGATTACTGGTTATGATAAACAGTTAAGACTTGTCCGACTGGTCAATTTGAACGAAAATAAAATAAAATAGACGAATTAGAGCACGGACACACAGTTCAGGTGATATTTCAGGAACGCTTGATATAATTGCAAAAATACGATTGGATGAATCTGTTGACTGGGTAACAATTTAATTAACGACCAGTTGTAGTAATCCGAATAGTTGGAAAAAGCTTCACACAATGTCAAGAGTGAATTATATACTGATATGTTGGAAAATAGGGATAGATATAGGTGGGTTTGATGGTGGTGAGATGTTGGAAACGTGCAAGATCACGCTTTGACGCCCCTTTGTTGTAGCCGAGAGTGTACAATATTAAAATGGTATCGTATAATCACGTGTATTCCCCCTTCATATTTCGTATTTCTTTTGTATTGTACGTTGGTTGATGATGACAGGACCATTAATTGTATACTCGTGACGGTGTACATATAACAACATAGAACTAAGAAGAAGCCCTCTAGACACACTCAAGTCTCTTCTTATAAATATAACTTTACGATCATGGGGTAGTAGTAGCTTTAGGATGGGTGCGTGCATTGTTATTATCATTCATTGTACCCTTCTAGTTATAATATTGATACGACAGAGATACTCTAACATTTATTATTGAAGAAAATTCGATCAATTAGCCGGCATATACAGTATCGTTCGTCAATTTATCAATGTCAAATTATGTTAATATCAGATTGTTGTCTTTATATGATCGATAAAAACACAAAATTTAAATTAAATGTTTTATGAATAAATGTACTTGACAAATCCCATTAACGGTTTGACCTTCTATGTATAATCTTGAATAAACAACCCTTATTATATCCAATAGAGCGTCTTATAATCACGAACTGTTATTCATGACTCGCTCCCATTTTACAGCATTTTGTTGTTCCGTGTCTATCATCCGTACGACTTTCATTATAAGTCATTCGACGGGGCAATTTACATCAATACATACCGCGTATTTCAGCAAAATGTTCCTATTTATTACCGGAAATATTTTGGGGATTTGTCGGATAGGTTTCAGTAAAATTAGAACATTGTAGCTGAAAAGCTGATTTGATCTAATAATGCATATAAATAATTTTACTACATCGAGCAAACTCGTCATCCATTCATGCAAGTTAACATTCAACTCGAAGGGCAAATTTTCCAGTTTTTCTAGGATCCAGGATGAAAAATGAAAAAAAATCCAGATATTCGTCGATTGGCAAAAATTGCGACATTCTCAGATTCCAATGAGCTGCAACGCTGTAATTTGCGAAAATATCCCCAGAAATAGACATGTTTAGCTGAAACACCCGGTATAGCGCCACATTAGTATCAATTTGAGTATAATTTAATCGAATTCTCTCGATTTTGCCGCTTGTCTAATTGAAGCTTGAAAGTCAATTCTAATGTTGCGACTTTGTTGAGTCAGAATTGAAAAGTTCTATATAGGAGGGGTGGGTGTGGAGCTTTTAATTTTTATAAAAGACAGCTCCTTTATTATTTTTAATTTAACGATGGCGGGCGACTATTACGTCGCCAAACAAGACGACAGGCAGCAATGTGATGTTGAGTAATGAGCAGCCTGTCATCTTTAGATTTTCAACTCTTTTATCACATCAATCAACTATCATCGATACTACTTACCTGATACATCAATGTAGTTTGATGGGAATAAAGGGCGAGAACGAAAATTAAAAATTATCGTCTGTATGTTCGGATGGGTTTTAGAATTAAAATCTACTAGCAAGTGTAAAAGTGTCAGCATCTAATGCACATCTGACATTCCACAAGGGATTATATTTTCCACTTTACAAGATAAAAGTTTCGCTTGGAAATACTTTAAATATTTCACTACTTATTTCTTTATATATAGAGAAATTTCCAGTAGACAGAATTCGCCCATTAAATGAACATTTATTGATCAAAAAATAAAAAATTTCAATCAAGTTTCGGACGGCTCTTTGTATAACAACGGTCCTTGTGTTCTATATAAAATTGTATGACCTTCTTCACATCCCTGTCGTTTAGGGATGAAAAGAAAGGGAAATAGCAATAGATGATGACCATTACTGTTTTGTAGTATCAATTGTTCCAGTTCGTTTTGCAGTTTGTCCTCTCTTCGGGTCATTCAGCTTGAACGTGACCCAAAATCGGGCAACGAAACTTCATCGATATATATACAATTCGATATTGGGCTGTTCCTTGAACAGCCAGTTTCAAATTAAATTTACTTTTTCCACTTTCGGAATTTATTAAAATTTTATACTTTGATCATTATACGATAGGTAATTAACGCAAAAATTGATCGGGCTTAATTGCAAATAACTAACTAAAATAAAATTCGATCAACTAAAACAAAATTTCATGCTCATTCAATGGAGTTCAAAATTTTTTCCTAGCAAACCTAACGGCTTTTTATCTCGCCTCACACCTGTTCGTGATACAGTTCAAAATACGTCATACATTAGAAATGTTATTCATGTTTATAAAGTACGATAGTATGAGAAATACACCTGCTGTGAGTTATACCTGAACTTAATCTATTCACGATTTATTTAGATGCACGAGAATCCATGTCATAATCGCACCTTAAAGTGGGATGGGTTCCATTAAGTTGTCAAATCTATCCTGTGATTGTCCCACATACACAACTATAGGTATGTAGAATTGGTATTATCAAAGAGCTACCCTCAATCTGACCGAAATAGAATTAGTGAAGTGATAAGGATAGAAATTTCGTTCAATTATAATCTAGCTATTTACATTACAGCGATGATGGTAATTACAGCATATGTTGTGGGTGCTTCTCACATAATTCATATAATAGGAACTGAATTATAAAGTAATATAGATAGAACTCCATTGAATGACAATTTCATTAGACTAGTAAAATGAAAGTTTTCATGCTTCATTCTGTTGATAGAGTAGAGATTTCATGTGAGTAGCTTCCTTCATGCATACTTTACGTGTAAGAGAACCAAATGCCTGTTCAATAATGAATTTGATTCTTTTCACACACGAAACGATCTAGTTTTGAGTAATAATTGAGACACAACTCATTTTCCAATATTTCAGCGAAATTTTGTAATCTGTGACTCAAAATTTAGTCCAATTATTTGCCTAAAATTGCCAAAAATTTGTCATGACGACTTGTTCAAGCTTTATTGAATGATTTGCGTCGTGTACAGGGTTTCTAAAGCCAAATTTCAAATTCTTCATATTCGAAGCATTTTAGGTATTAGAAAGATATATTTTTTATGATTCCTCTTGACTGATTATACATAAAATTAGGTCCTTGAATAGTAATGATAGTAATTACAACCATATGCTGTGAGTGCTTCTTGCATCATTCGTATATTAGAAACTGAATTATAAAGTAATTTAGACAGAACTCGATTGAATGACAAGTTCATTAGAGTGGTTACTCATAAAATTAAGGGATTCTTGGCGAAAATTTGTAAGAACCTAATGTGTTCCAAATAAGAAACTTTTATGATTCAATCTGTTGATAGATTTGAAATTTCATTTGAGTAGCTTTCTTCATGCATACTTTATGTGTAACGGGTACTAACTTTCAATAATGAATTTGACTCTTTTTACACACGAAACGATCTGGTTTTTAGCAATGATTGAAACAATAGTTTCCAGATTTGTCCAATGAAACCCATTTTCCATACTTTGACGAAATTTTGTATTCTATGATCAAACATGGTGTACAACTATGTACCCCAAATTGCCAAAAATTTGTCAAGTCAGGCTAAAAACATTTTCCTCCTTCATGACGACTTGTTCAAGCTTTATTCCAATGATTTGCGCCATTTACAAGCTTCTTAAAGTGAAATTTCCAATTTTTCATCCTCGACACACTTTAGACATGAGAAAGTCTTTATTACTTCTCTTGACTGATTATACCTAAAATCGGGTCTTAGTACTTCTTGAATAGCAGTGATAGTAATTACAACATATGTTGTGGGTGTTCCTCACGACATTTATATAATAGGAGATGAATTATAAAGTAATTTAGATAGAACTCTCTTGAATGACAAGTTCATTAGAATAGCTACTCATAAGATTAACGAATTCTTAGCTAAAATTTGTTAGGAAGAGGCTAAATTTGTTACAAATAAGAAACTTTTATACTTCATTTTGTTGATCGAGTAGAGATTTCATCTGTCAGTAGCCTGCTTCATGCATACTTTATAAGTAAAGGAACGAAATGCCCACTCAATGAGTAGTAACTTTTAATAATGAATTCGACTATTTTTATACAAGGATCTGATTTTTCTATAGTGATTGAAACAAGACGATTTTATCATATTTGTTTTTCAATTTTCCAAATATTGGAGAAACTTATTCAGCCTCCAAGTTGTTAGAATTATCAAAATTAGACTAAACCTGTTTTTCTTAGCTTGCTTCATTTATAAATTCGATTTTAAATTTACAATTTTGGGCCTTTACATACCTTAGATTTGACGAAAATACAATTTTTTTGAATTATCTCGACTTCTTGAAGATCAGTAAGAGTTTCGTAAGCCATGTCAAAATACTTCATGCTCTTATGCTTTTAATAACTCACTAAAAGCAAACGTGCACTTTCACATACCTAATACATGAGAAAAATATAATTTTTATGGAATTTTTCCACTTCTTACACACAAATTGAGTCTTTAATTCGCTTAAATATCAATAACTGTTTGGAAAGTGATTCGCAAAAGTTTGAAAATATCTAGCGCAATGTTCCTCAATAAGTCGTGTCAAAATACTGTATGCTCTTAAGCTTTTAATGGCTAACTAAGAGCAAACTTAACGTGGAGTGATTAAAATACACGTTTTATAGAAAGCATTACTTTCTCAACAAAAAAATAGTTTACATAGGTATTTACTCTACTAGCAACTTTAACATGAAACAACTTGCTTTATTTAAAATCGCTAATGTTGAATTTGAAAACATCAAAGTATTTTTTAAAGTCTTTCGTTCTGTAAAAATGAATACCAGCTAGAAATTACCGTAAAACGTGCATAATTTATTAATTTGTACAGTTTACATCAATTATCAAAGCGAATATATTGCGTCGTGCATTGAAACAGTTTACAAAAAGGTATACGCGAATTCACAACTTTATAATAACTTGTAAATTTATCCCGATTTTTTTCTCATAATATTTTAATAAAACTTCATTCAATTATACGAAGTTATACAAAATGTAATTTGTACGAGCATCTTTTTTTCGCTCGTCCTATCTAGTTGAATTTTCATAGGGACCACAACATTTCTCTTGTATAAAACGTTAGCACCCCAATTTGTTCCTACATCATCCCCAATCAGTTCTATCTCATCCTACTACAATTTCCACTATGTTTGCCTTCAATGTGGCCAAATTTATTGCTTTTTTTGTTGTTGCGACTTGTGAATTGATAGAATTTTCTAATAATTATTTCGATTTTGTGTACGATTTGCTTTATTACGCCAAGAATCTTCGACTCGTAGGAATTTATGACTTTGTCGACTTACAATAGAGATTTATTATTTCGAATTTTTACGGTTTCATTTTATCCGATATTTAGGGATGTACAAGTATTTTTCAGGCTTTTGTGTAAATGTACACAAATATGATAAGAGTAATAAAATATAAAGGTATCTAAATAGATTTGTAGCTTATTAAATCGATAAGGATTCTTACTTAAACGGATCGGGTTTTGTTGTTGTTTCTGTTTGTTTCTAGATTTTCATTTTTTCCCGACTAATTTTATGACTGCCTTCAATTCGTTTCCGTTCTAGAGGAGTTTTATGTTTTGATCTTGTATCATTAATTTAGATTTATCTGCTGGTCTATTCTTTTCTCGATTTGCACTATTCGAAATGGTTCTTCCATTATAATGGAATTTTATTACGTTCACCTCGAGTTTTTTTTAATTAAATCAACATTGGATGTAAAACAATATTTCACAAAAATACAAACACGAATCCAGTTTCTAGTTTAATTGTTACTCGAAACAAATTTGCAACTATAAAAACCACCTTCTTTGCATCGTTTACAATTTCAACATCACATATTGTTGCTCTACTGACAATATCTGCGGTTTTTGCTTGATAAACAACATAAACAAGACCAACACAATAAATTTCTACATGGACTTTATATCTATCCGACTTAATTAATTCATTTGATGAGGAATGTAATAGAATTCGTCCTTTTACCATTTGTTGTTGTTGTTGGAATGAAAATAAAAGAATTTCCGCTCGACTCTACCGACTATTATATTGGAACATTATCCTGTTGTAATTCAGGTACTTAGTTCGTTGTGGCATTTAGTTAAACAACATCTACTGGGAATTAAAACACTTCAGAGGCGCACAAATACATGGACAAAGGCTAAAGTCCCAAAGACATAGCACAGTAATAAAGGCTTAATGTATTGCGGGTTGGCCAGCATAGGGTAGCTGGAATGGTCAAAGGATGACCTCTCCACTATCTTTCTACATAAAAATAGAAAGCACAAGACTAACGGCTCCAATAACATTAAAATAAAACGATATTTGAAGTAGAAATACTGTTGTTTTTTACAGAGTTATCGACGATCCTAATTATTGCTCGTTCGCTTCCTGTGGCCGTTGTTATTTCAAATTTCCTGATATAGAATCGTTGTTTATTGGCAGTAAACAGGACGGTTAATAGAAATGACTCAATGTCTATTAAAAAAATCCAGTTTAGATGTTAGATCGGCTTCTTTGTTTAGAATTTTAAATTGTGGATAAAATTTAAATGTTCAATCTATTATAAATATCGCTCGATTTGCTGTTTTGTCACGATTTAATTAAAAACTGTTTGCCCACGTTTTATTTAATTTTATTTTATTTTCGAAAACAATAGATATTCACCACCCAAAAAAACAATACAAAATTCTGCATGGAATATGTTGGATCGGAATAATAAAGGGAAAAATAAGAATTTGAACAAATCAAATCTGAAGAGTGTATAGACGGTTGTTGATGGGAACAATCTTGGAAGATGGAAATCATTTGGATTGTTATTTAAACAACAACGAGGACAAAACAACAAATATATTCTTAAGGAGATTCCTTGCAAATTTGATTTCCAGAACGAGAAAAATAAAATCTCAAGCCGTTTCTTTATAATATATTGAAAATAATTGATGGAAATATTTCGGCTTTATCGTCTCGAACACGTTTTGTTATATTTATTGCGATTTTTTCTCGCAGACGCCCTAATCGTATTTCGTCTCCCCAACAACAGAAAAAACCGAACATGTATCATTTATTACTATTTATAGAAAGAAAATAAAGCCGCCGAATTTATTCGATATTAAATTCTCGAATCCAGACGTGTCTTCTCAACAACACCTAAAATCCACATTTACACCTGAAATTTGCGCAATTTCAATAATCGATACGTTAATATTCGGACACAAATAAGACGATGTGACAGTGTAATTTAGCGCCTGTCATTCGTGCCGATAAAGGGAAGAAATATTTTTTCGACTCGATCTATAATGAGATCGTGCAGTTCCCCAAAAAACGAATTATTTAATGCACGGTTTGTTTAAAACGCGCCAAACTCTTATCAATAATCCGCTGATAGATAACCTTTTGATTTACACCGCAAATCACTCAAAATCCGTTACGGATATGCCATTGGGATATTTCAAATATTTTTCCATAGATATAAGAATTAATGAAATGTCACATTGACGTATTTCTGTCGAAAATTCGGAAAGAAGACAACGATGGGACACAATTTTTGGATGTGTAAAAGGATACAAATATATTCGACACTGTCAAACATACGACAAAGAAATAGTTACCCTTGTTTCGCGAAAATAATTCAAAGAATAGAAGTAGCAGAAATATTTATAGTTTGAAAAAAGAAATCTGTTAAACATAAATCTAGATCGAATCGATAAGTGTCCGAGATTGGGTTGCAAGAAAACCGGTAATAATAACGAGCGAGATGAGTTTTTCTATCGAAAATCATCGAGATCGCACAAACTTATCAAAATATCATCGAGAAAACCAGCCGAGATATCGTGTAGTTAATTGGAATTTTTTCGAATTAGACTTAACACCGGATATCGATTTTTTTGTTGTATTCAATTATAGAGAACAAGTATTTCGAATTAATTATTCATCGGTTCTATCGTTTCGAATTCTTCGAAAAAAGGCGCTAATAACGAGTTAGATTGATACGAATATAACTGGACTTTTAATTAGACAAACGTCAATTAATTGTTGTTGTAGACTAATCAGAGGCGCCAGTATTTAATATTCTATTGTGACACGATAAAAATTTTACAAGTTGCATGTTAATCTCGTACGCGAAACGCTTCAACTATCGCAAATTAACTCGGATAAATTTCAAGGCAACCAACAGTAGAATATCCTCGAAGATCATCGATTATTATAAAAATAATAAGCAGAAATAACGAGTTGATGGTCTTGAATACTGCCACCTGGCTGCTTTTTTTTGGTGAATTTTTATCAATTCTTGTAGCGTCCGATTCAAATCGGTCCCCTTTAAAATTGATGCACATTTTTATTACAAGTGGCATTCGATTCGAGTATCCCACCGAATCGGCAATGTTGGCACTTTTTCTTTAAGTCTCCACTAGCGCTCATTGAAGATTTCCAGCTGACGATAGACGAAATGTAGTCATCAAAATTCAATTACGCTTAAAGCTAGTTTATCGAGAGCGGCTTAGATGATTGAATTTTCGGTCGGTGGCCGTTTCCATACTCGTATCACGCAATAGTATTTAGGGCGATTAATTTTTAATTTCAATCAATGTTAAGTGATGATTGTTTTATAAACGTCTTCACTTATTTGTTTGTTTTACAGTTGTTGAGAATTAATGAGGCGGAAATGGGAAAATATAAGGAAATTAGCAGGAGATTCGGTGTAATTTTTGGCCTACTCGCTAGCATCTTTCTAAAATTCAAGCTTTCAACCCCATGTCTCCAACTAATTGGCTAAATAGAAACTAATCACGTAGTTGCAAACTTTTTCAAGTACATCTCGAATTACGGTTTATTGAAACCAGTGCTGATACTAAGTTCGAATATCTTTATTACGAATTGTTTTAAGTTCGAGTTGTCGGTCCTATTTAAGTGTCGTTTAGTTCAAAAATAGAAGAAATTGCAGCTAATTGTATTAAAATTTCACGCATTAGCATTCGATGTGGGCATTTAAATCGAAATGAGCGGATTATCGGCTGATACAAAATTCGGAATAAATAAAACTCCATTTTTACTGCGAAATTTGTTGCAACATAAATTAAATTTAACCGTCTGAAAACTGGAAATATGAACGACAATAAGAATGATGGGGGTAGAAAGCGAACGTCTATCGAGTTGAAGAGAAGCTGTCCCTTGAGCATTGTTCTCGCATGGATTCTATCAGCAGGTAGCAACAATTTTCTGTAAAATCGACCCGATTTATCGACTATTATTAAAAACTATTACAGTTAAATACTGTGTTTATAGTTCGTTGGCAGCCGGGATACTTGGATTTTACCGCATTTCATCAAATATAAGTAAGGATGTGTGTGGATTTGTATGTTGACAGGAAATTTCATGAATATTGCCTCAAATATTTACCAAACGACAGTATTCTGTGCAAATAATGTCGCCGCCAATCAAGCGAGAACAGTCAACGGGAAATATCAGCCCTTTGTGTTTATATTAAACGTTACAATTACACTTCATCGTAATTAAATTTCTAATCTAACAACAATCCGAGGGTGGGTAAAAAGTCGACAATACCGGCACAATTTTAAAATTATAAATCGTTTTATTTGCCGAACAGTTGCTCCACTTCACTGTCAATATGTCGTTGGATCTAAATATTCGGTTTGAGCAGGAATTCCGATATTGCAGCCTTTCAGCACAATCGATTAGAAAAGATTGAATATTTCTGCTAGAATTCGTATTGTAACCGAATTGGAAAAGTTTAAAATTAAAGATTTTCAATTACAATTATATTTCTGTTTTTGTGGAAAATTATTCAATGATCAATGGATCAACTTTATTATTATAATTTCCTGATTTATAGCCAATCTGTACGAGTACAAAAACTAATTATGATCCAAACGATAAATTAATTAATTTCAATTGAAATCGGTTGTTTAATATTGAAACGAATTAATTAGGAGGATGTTTGCAAATTTGTTGTTCAATTTACAATTATAACCGAAATCTAATGGGCCTTAGAATTTATTTTTCCTGGAATGTGAAGAATGGAAAACTACACAATAGAGCTTTGATGTTTGTATTGAAATGGAATTTAAAAACGTCCACGACAAGAAATGCAAGTGTGAACCATTCAATTGGAGTGTCAACAATATCGCCGACATCTCAATAGATTTCGTTTTAAAATTAAAACGGTTTTTATAGAATCAACAATTGATAAGACTTTTTGTCGATTGAATAAACAAATAAACTCACCAGCTTCATCGTTAATTCTGGCTGTAATTCGGCCAATATTGGAAACAACAAAAATCCAAACGATCACAAGCACGTTGTGTTTTATGTTAATAAATTCGCACACTTTCATTGTGTCTAAATTTTATAAAAATCACAAATCTCGATGGGTTTTATCCACAAACAAGAGCCCATACGCAAATCAAACCACCACTCATTCAAGACGAATTACACAATTTAATCAAATAGTTTATCGAAATATTTGAAGATTTTCACCCGATTCGATCCAAATTTGTTTTATATTCTGGCTAACGAACGTGTTCGTTGACGTTCTTGTTCAACAAGCGCACAACACAGCGGACGAATTGCCACTGATGGCGCTAAGATTGAAGCGTGCGCCCGGCCAATAGCAGCTACCAACACCGATCAACACCGATTCCCGACGAAATTTTAAGGGAAGCTGGACAGGATGGGCCTCTGACAATTCCTCCACATCCACACAAATAAACACCAAACTGAAACAATCTTCCTGCTCGCCAAACAGTAGTCGTCGCTAATTTCTAGACGACACTACCGCAATTTCGACCCAACATTGCGTAATTGCGGAAGTTCCGCTAAATTCTGCCTTATTTACAACGGAATTTGCTACCATTTGGCAAAATGTAAGAGCTCTGTTTCTGCTTCCGCCCCTAAACGGATTTCTAACGAAATTCGCTACTGTTAGATAAATAAAAAGTGGAACTTTTTTCGATATCCACAAATCGCCAATTTTTATAATCGATAACTCGCTTGTTTGGTAAGATACTACAATGGATCTAATAGCATTAGAAAAAGCATTTTAAGGAGCATCTGGGGGTGTTTTTTGTGCAAAAAAATCCAAGTAAACTTTGAGTTACGGGGAGAAATCTTGAAGTATACGTTTTTTCTTAGTTTTTTCATATTTTACCCTTTAATTTAGCAAATATTACCGCTTTTTTAGTGATTTTCTCATGGTATATAGTGAAATGAAAGAGCTTTCCAAATTTAATTCCCCTCACCCCAATAGGATTGTTAGTTTATCGGAAAATTTACAAAACTTGAGCTGCCACATAGCTTCATTTTTGGTACAGTGTCTTAAAAATGCCACATTTTAATAATCGATATCTCGCTTGTTTAACGAGATATTTCTATGAAAGTGATAGCGCTAGAAAGAGCATTTCAAGGAATATTTAAGAGCGTTTTTACCTTAGAAAATACCAATTGAATTCTGAGTTAAAGGCAACAATCTTGGAGCAAATGTTCTGTTGTATTATTTCAAATTTTCCTTATAATTTAGCCAACTCTACTGATTGTTGAACAATTTTCTCACATTCTATACCAAATTGAACGCGCTATCCAAATCCCTCATAAATTTTCCGGTAGGCTTGTTAGTTTTCCCGAAAATTGACGAAAATTTAACGATTTTACCCCAAGTTTTCTTTAATAAACGACATTACTTGCATTCCTGATTCTGGTGGTAATCAAATAGAAAAATTACGGTTCATATTTCAAATAAAAACTCTATTTGCCTTAAATACTGTATTTAATTTTGCATACATTAGAAAACAGGTCTATAATTGCCAATTAAATGTTGCAACAAGGTAGTTTAAAACAAAACCAACCAGCTACAGTTTATCGACAAATACCGCCGCATATTACTCCACATATATTCCAATTCGTGTCGCTCTAATTGGGAAATTCACCGCGTAGGAAAGTTTCTTTTTCCAATCCTTAATGCCGCCCAGTTTGCTTCGTGTGTGCGCTTCATATCGACTGGAGAAAAAAATGGTGGATGCGCCCCACATAAATTTCGCCATAACTAACTTTGTTTATTATTCTTTGGATTTTTTCACAGAGCAAGTTTGTTTTCCTCTATCTCTCTTCGTTTTTTTTTCGTTTTCTTTTTTTTGTTATAAAACGCCGCACGTAAGGGTTAAAATTGTTCGACGTGAGGCGCATCGGATATCGTCTTTTCGAACGTTGGCCACTCAACAAGATCCAGCCAGTTTTGTCAAACAATCAAACAAGTCGCAAATTTGGTAATTTACTCGGGCAAATTGTCGTCCGATAATTGAATGTGCTCGAGATTAACAAAATTATTTATTGTGGAATGTTTAGAGTACTTTCGAGTCTTGGTTGGTTAAATCTGTGTTCTATAAAGAGCTCGAATTTCGAGCTAAAAAGGCTTAACCTTTTTAAAATCGTAATTCTCGACGCTGAAGAGAACAATTTAAATCAAAATCGTTTTGTCTTGTTTGTAGAACAAGGCAAGTAAGCACAACAAAAATCAAAATGTTCAGTTATTTTCTACCCAAATCGCTAAGCGAAAACAACGAGACTAAACTTTCATCTTTAATTATAGTAACAAGTAAGTGTTTAGATTTTAATTCATATAAACGGCTAATCCCATTAGCACTTGAGTCGACTAACTAAAATCCACTTAACTTTGCTATTTCTAGAAAATCGGTGTCAAATTGATCCAGTTTTGCTTCAATGCAACTCGGTTTATCCGATCACAAGAGGTTTAGGAAAAAAGCATTAACAAAAGTTGTCTCTCGTTTAATTTTAATTATTTCAACGGCTCTCTAACGGCCATTGTTGCAGTTGAATTGGCTCGTTTTTGTCTTAATCGATGGAATTTTTTAGATTAAAAATCTCGAATGGTTTCTAGTTCCGCGAATGCAGAATTTCTGCTAAATTTGAGATCCGTTTCCGCATTTTTACAATATTTCCAATAACAACCGATATAGCGCAATTGATAAAGCAACATTTTGAGGAGCATCTGAATGTTTTTCGTTTTGATAATTTCCTATTGAAGTCTAACAATAAGTTATAGAGAATAATCCTGGAGTATTTTCGCAGAGCAAATTGAATGAGCTTTTCAAGTTGGTGGGAAATTTTCTAATAATTTTCTCAGTTATCCAGAAAATTGCTAGAAATTTTTGGTTCGATATGCGGAAAATTTGTAATCATCGATATCTCGCTTGTTTAATGAGATATGGCAATGAGTATGACAGCATTAGAGAGTGTCAAAGAGTGTTTTTATTTTGGAAAATTCCAATTAAATCCTGAGTTAAAGAGGACAATCTTGAAACATCTGCTTTGTTATATTTCCATTATATTTTTCCATATAATTTAGCCAATTTTATCGATTTTTCAATAATTTTCTAAGAGAGTATAGCCAATTAAAAACGCTTTCTAGACTTTCCTGTAAACTTGTCGGTTTTCCGAAAGAATACCGAAAGGTAGATGATTTAACTGCTAATTCATTGTTAGAATCAACTAATTTCCGATTCTACTTCCGCAACACCTCTAATTTCGACCATCATTGCAGTTAGACGGGGACAAAGTCGAGAATCTTCCGGATTAAAAATTAACCCGCCAGTTATTATGATATAAATAATGGTTGATTATTACGAAAATATTATAAATTAGAACGCCATTATTTCCAATTAAAAATATAATTCCAGCGTCGGTGATAAATATTTGCATGTCTGCATTATGTTGAATTGTTGGTGTTGAAAATGATTCGATTCATTATTTGTGGATTTAGAAAAACAAAGCGAAAATGAATTTAAAAACTATCACCCTCGCAATTGATTAATAATTAAATTAATTGAAAACGAATAAAATAACGATTTTGGTATTCATTTTAAATTGTAAAACACGAAAAAACGTAGTTTTAACGGTCGTTTAATGAATAGTAATGTAGCAATATTGAATGAGAAATTGTAATAATGGAATATTTCGATTTTTATTGTTAGGATTTTTCAATTACTCTAATATTTTTCTATTAAAACGACTATATTGTTTTTGAATTCTTCTAAAAGCTTCCATCATGAACTAGACAAATGTTAATTTGAAAATAAACATAATGCCCGTTCTATATTTTGATTTTGAATAGGAATTCGTGCATTGTAAACTGTACAATTGATGGATTTTCTATAGTTGTAATCGTAAATGTTGAGGGTAAAGTTTTCTCACCCTCGCTGTTATTTTCGTAATTGGTATGTTTCTTATGGTGGAGTGGTGTGTCGTGTTCACTGTTGTTATTTAAGTCTTACTTGAAATGTTTCTAATCAATTCCAATTAGTTGGATGACATGAGCAATTTACTAGGACTGACTTTGTAGAAAGAAAACCAACCAACAGTTAACAAACAACCAGTAACTAACACGTAACCATAGAATACGAAACAAACGACTTTACTGGTTCGCATAACCGCATTTAGGTAGATTTCCAATTCAATTCAATACGTACGGTCAAGAGAAATATATCCGAATTGTTTATAATCATGATCTATCCGATAAAAGTGCAAATTTTTTAATGAGAACACGAAAAAACGCAACCAGACATTTAGTGTATGGAGAGATAGAGAGAATCCGGATAAATTATTAAGGCTAAATCAGAACTGATGAAACCCAACATAGTATAAATATTCATTAGAAACGACATGTTAGTGGATTTGTACAGCAATATCAACGGACAACGGGGCCAACAATCACGACTGGACAGGTATGCAAAAACAGCGTTGAATTAGAGACTTGAAACTGGGCTCTAATAGCGTCGGCAGATTAAAACGATGCAGACTAGTCGTCAAAATTATACACCGAATTGTAAATCGTTACGATTATTGTCGACAATTAGTCGAACTGGATGCAAATTTCCCAGGATCCGACGACATAATTTCGGCAAATTTTTTGATATGCCAACTATTTGAGATTCTCTGTTTGTTTGACTCCAAATTATGTTTGTTTTTTAGTCTTGTTAACTGTATAACAGCCATTTTCCTGTTTCTTTTCTATATCCTCCAACTACTATCACTAACATCCTCTCCTGTACTATTTTCCTTCAACATTGTAGACTTTATCAGTTTCTAGAATTTAATATTCTCAGTCGACTGCTAGCGAAACAATCTTTTGCATATTAAGCGTTCACATACATTTCTTATGACCTCACCCTTTCTAGTATTGCCACCACCACCACCACCGTTTCTCAAACTTTATACTTCTTTCTTATCTGAACGGAATTTTCTATTTCTTCGACTGCCGGTGACACTCTAATTCAAGTTTAACAATTCCCCAGTCATCCGGGGGCCTTTTGTTATCAATACAAACTGCACAGGAGCCTGCCCGGCGATCGAAATCAACCCCCAAACGGAGGAATTTTAATAAATTAATTAATTTATTAAGCAAGAGTGAGTTGGAAATTGATAGAAATAAAAACGGATTTACTGTTTGTTACTAATTTTTCCAGTAGTTGGGTGTTTTCGTTTTGTGCGAGTCAAGTCAGGTCAAGTCAATATTCGCGTTCAAGCAATCGAAACAAAAGCATCAATGTAGTATAATTTTGCTATTAACAGTTGCTCGATTCCTTTCGAAAGCGTACCGTTCGATGTGGAAGTAAGGAAATAATTTCACGGGATACATTATGTTCCCTTGATTTTCAATCACTGATTGAAGAACAATTGATTCCCACATAAATCCGCCTATACACGCCATAAAATCAATAAAATCTAATCTAGATTACTGTTAAATCTCAAACATATTTTTTTTCACTGTACGTTATTTGAGAAACAAGATAGAAGAAAAAAATATCGAATAGCCGGAACGTTTCTTTTTACATTCTGTATCATATTTTGTTAAAATTGAGCAATATCCAGCTTTGATTTCGATTGTTAGATTTCGATTTCAACCAAACTAAAATCGGGCAAAGATAAAAAGGAAATGAGAATCGAGAAATGACGACATATAGTCATCAAAGGGGAAGCCTTACAAAAGACACAATATTCGTTCTTTATCCGAAAACAACAAGATCAATATTACATGTAATCATTAGAGACGGATTTTTAGTTGTAATGAAAATGGTTTTTTCCGATTATAGAACACCACATTACACAAGCCGATAACAATACCGTGGAACTGTTAATTTAACACAGGAGGCTCTTGAATAATTCGCATTGCTAGCGAATTCTGCCGGCGAACAAGAACCTCAACACTCAGACCTTCTGTATCAGTCGATCAGTTATTGCCAGATTATAATTAAAAGAATTTGCATTTGTATTAAATCACAATAAGTACAACATTATACTGAAACAAAACGATAACTGTACGTATAAAGACAAGATAATTTTTTTTTGTTCTTATCGGAGCTTGTAGGCGTTGAGAAAGTTCGTTTATAATGCGCCTTTAGCGCTTATTGATATTTATTGGGTATGTTGGAATGTTCCATTGGGTGTTCTACGTGAAATTTAGCATGCGGTAGAAGTCCTAGTATCACCTAATGGATTCTCAGTTATGTGATAGTTGACGAGAAGCTACGTGCATTTGAAACAATCTTTTTGAAATCTAGCACTGCTATTAGAGATGCTACAGAAGTGCCATAACAACAACAGAATCGGAAACAGATTTTTTTAATTCGGTTTAACAGAGACAGAACCGACACAGTCAATTATCAGAACACTTGGACTGAAATTGTTGAATTTCCATTAATTTTTCGGATGACTAACAATTTTACCGGCAAATTTCTGAGAGAATTGAAAATTGCTTTAAATTTGCTATATACTGTGGGAAAATCTTCGATTAATCGATAATATTGGCTAAATTATAGGGGAAAATATGGATTTTGTTCGAAAAAACTGATTTTCCTAAAGATAGCTCAAATGACTCAGATAACTCAAACTTCAATTTGAATTTTTATCGATAAAAACGCTCATAGATACTCCTTCAAGTATTCTTTCTAATTTAATGTAATATCTTACAGTATATCATCAAACAAAGGAGATATCAATTTTTAAAAACTCCTAATTCTAAGACCAAATTGAAGAAAAAAATGTAATGTAGGTCCTCCTGTTTCTATCAATTTTCCAAAAAATCAACGAACTAATTATAGAATTTTTTACAGGTTTGAAAAGTTCTTTTAATTTGCTATATACTGTGCGAAAATCGTTGAAAAATCGATCGTATTTGCTAAGTTACAGGGGAAAATATGATTTTTCGTTGAAAAACACGGGCTCCATGATTTTCTGCTGTAACTCCAAATTCAATTGGAGTTTTTCAAAATAAAATACGCCATCGGTTACTCCTTAAAATGCTGTTTCTAATGGCGTTTGAATCGTTACAATGCATCATTAGACAAGCGAGATATCGATTATTAAAATTTGCAGAAACCGGATCAAGAAGCAGAAACAGAACTCCCAAACCTTGCAGAAATGCAGCAGTTATGGAACTAGAAGCGTATCATTTCTAGCTACTATCTTTAAAGGATTTGGACAATTCCATTTATTCTACAATGAAATTACAGATTTTGAGAGGAAACTGAAAATGTCTTCCAAGTCTGCAAGTATTTTTCTAGGTGATCCGTCAGTTTTCCAGGAAATTGATAAAAAGCGAGAAATTTATATTCGCTCTGATTTCCATACTATGAAAGATTATTCCATATCTCGTTTAGGAGCTTCTGCATAGAGGAAGAACATGATAAACTCGTAATTTTTTGATAGTTTCTCAACAGGTCTTTTGAGCGAAAATTGTAAATTTGCAACGAAAGGGAAGTTCTCCTACTGCAAAGGCTCGCCAAGCTAATCAAGCGGATCTTGCTTACCGGACTTTCCTTCATTAGATTTCCGGTCAGAATCAAAGAACTACACAATGAACAACATTGGTAACAATAGTAGGAGCAATACTTGTAATCTAATCGTTTAATTGGTTTCGGTCTCTCTATTGGAGTTTCATATGTTCAAGCACTATAGGCAATTTTAGCCTACGGCTGTGTAATTCAATGTTTCAATGCTCTCTCTATACGTTCAAATAGTACATAGTAGAGACTCTGTATGCAAGTGAAACATTTTGTCGCCTCAAGCATCTATTACAGTAGACGATCAACAATCTACATACATTGATTTTGTGGTAGAACGATTGATTTGAACAAATACAAAGATTTCAGTCAATTGCAGTTGGTTCGCTATTAAAATAAGATCTATCTGGTTTGAAAGACGAATTGACCAACAATTACGAGCTTATTTTTTCTTCTATTCTATCAAAAGCTGTTGAAAACTTCCCAACAGTAACATTGAAAAGTGGATATTTTAGCAATTTCCCAGGCATTCGGCAAACTACTCAGACCAACAGAATTAATTCCTAAGAGAGGCATTCCAATCGATTAATTAATTTCCAGAAATATTTCTTATATTGGGCAGAAGTGAGATAAACTTTTTTCTCTTAGTTATCGGAATATTTACTACAAATAGACAAAAATTGATGGAAATTGGAACGAATAGTTTGTTTCAAACAGTGTAATAAATAAACTTACTCCGAACTGGTTAGTTTTTGTGGTTCTTGGGTTCTAGCGGCGAGTCAGGTCAAGTCAATATTCGCGAATTCCATCGAATTGGCCCCCTCTCAAGTGCATAACTACACAGAGGGCGCCAACGTCGATTCAATTGACTTGACCTGACTTGATTTGACGTATAATTTTGCTAAATTCTAATAGAAAGCCTTACAAAAGATAGAAAATTTAACGAATTTAGTGCAAATCGCGACGACAATTACGAGTTTATTTTTTCTGTAATGCCATTAAAAGTTGTTGAAAAATTCACAACAACAACAGCATTGTAAAGTGGATAAATAAACGAGGAATATGAATATGGGGGTTGATACATTGCGCCATTAAGTCGACGAAATTTATCAAATTTGCGAATATAATTTAAATTATAAATAGTAAACAAAAACTGAAGTTTCATAAACAAACAAACAAAAAGTCTATCCAGTATCACCATTATAACTTTACTTAATTAATTAAGAAATTATATTTGAATTAATAATAAAATTAATGTGTATATGGCGCATTTCCACGGAAATTACAATTATTTATCGATCGTTCGCCTTGAATTAAGTGAATTAGAATGAAAATAAACATCGGTAGTCTTTGTCTTTGAATATGCTGATGCTTTATCAAAATACATACACTCATACATAAATAGCAAACAAGGTAAATAAGCAGATATATAACGTATAGGTTATATAGAATAAACATTGCTTCATATCCGTATATTCGACCAGCCTCTGGCTTGTAAGTGTTTTTATTGAGCATTGTGTACGGACTTGTTTATTTTCGCCTCAAGTTATAATTAATGAACATTGTTCTTCAGGTAAGTTGGAAATACCTCAGGCACACTTACATACAATACCCATCTACAAAATATAATTGCTATATATTACTATTTATCCAACCGCAATTTTCAAATCATTCAAATTTTGGATCCATCGTTCAGGAAATTCCACTTGATTGCGCCAAGCCGGATACAATTCAGTATACTTTAACTGTTTCTTTACATAAAAATAGTCTAGTTGCTGACATTGACAAGAACAAAGACTCGTTCAATTCGAAATATTGTTTTGTGGTGGAGGTTACATAAATAGAACAGTTTACAAACGTTGTTAAAGTAATGGCAGCAATAGTTGGAGTCGTCACAACCTCGGGCAGTTTCATAGAACAATCCCAATGGAAATGTTCGAAAATTTTATACAACTTTTTCTAGTCTCATAATGAATATTGCGGAATAAATAAAGCGCAGTTTCCAACAATTCCCGATAGGAAATTTACCAAATTTTGGCGATAATTGACGAAATTTCTTCGATACTCGAGTTTCTCTATAAACTAAAACCAAGCTGTGATTTGGAGTCGAAAATCAAAATTGAAATTTTAAGGTTAGAAACTTGAGTAGACACAAGGGAGTCTGGTTATACAAGTTGACCAACCGTCTTTTAAAAGGCGCGCAATTCAAATTTGCTTAATGTCCGCTTAATATCTGTTGATTCCCAGATTAAGTCAACAGGATTGTAAATCTTCATAAAATTTACCACTGATATTGAACTATGGGGAGAATTGTCTCATAATTTTTCGAAAAAACCCAAAAACAAGGATCTTCTGTTTTTTCTTCTTTTATCGGCATCAGTTGGGTCAAAATCAGATAGATTGTCTTCATTTTCTAACAGTTTTAAAGATATCAATCCCTATAACTTCTGTCCAAATTATTGTTTTACTATAAAACCATTATTTTTCATTATTTTTAACCCTTTGAGTCTAAGCTTTGATCGAGGATTTCACCCCCTATATTTTTTAAATCGCAGAAGGACACCTTGTTTTTTTTTTGTAAGTTATTAATAAAAATAGAACTGTGGCTTAGAATTGAATTTGGCCCAAGCTACAAGTTTGTTAATGCTTAGCAGATTAATTAATTGATTAGCAAATTAAGCGCCTTAAAAGCTGGATTCCAAGTCTTCGTAAAATTCTCCACGGATGTTAAAACATGGGAAAAATTGTCTCATGATTACAGCACGTCTCAGGTTCACCCCTCAAACTCGATTTAAAAAAAAATAAAGTTTTCTCTTTTTTCTTGTTTAAATCGATATCAGATGAATAGTTTTAGTTTTATGACGATCTTAAGGATTTCATCCCCTATAATTTCTACCCCGATTATAGTTTACTATAACTAAAGCGTTTTTGATTATTTTTCACGCTAATGCTACTATTGTAAATACCGCCCTTGAGTCTAAGGTTTGAACAGCAATTTCACCCCCTAGATATGTTTTTCCACAGGTTAAAGAAACTAGCATCCCTTAGATTCTAATGACGAACAATATTTCATTAAAACCGGGGCGACACCTGTGATTTGTAAGTTATTGATGGAAATACTATGAAATTGCAACTGAAAATTGCAAGGTTGGAAATTGAGGTAGACATTAGAGAGTTTGATTATACAAGTTGACCAACCGGCTTTTGAAAGGCGCGCAATTCAAATTTGGTCCAAATTAAATGCCGGCTAATTGCTTTTAATATCCGTTAATAGATGGAGCGCACAAAAAACTGGATTGTAAATCTTCGTGAAATTCCCCACTGATATTAAAACATTGGGAGAATTGTCTCATGATTACACCAAGTTGATATGTTTTTAATTTCGTGTTAAGCTGTGTTTGTAATACGAAATCTTGTCGGGATAGTTGTTTTAAAAGCCCGTTAATGTTGGCCATTAAAACATTCTAGAAACGGCGGATTTAGTGGCTTTCAACAACTTTAAATTAAACGATTGTATTTTATAGGAATATATTTATATAAATTTACGAAAAATGTACGAATTAATAGATTTGATAAGGTTGTGTTTTTGTGTATTTGTTCAAATAGATTTATTGTATGTACATGGTGAAGTAGCTCCCCAGTCGGCTATCGATAACACGAAAACTAGAAGATTTTCTTGGGAAAAATAAATAATTTAAGTAAAGTGATAAATTTAATCGAATCCGTTCGATAAACCTACATTTGTCAATGAAATAGTAACAATAAATCAAATTGACTAATATCAATTCTAGTACGCCAATTTCTATACATACTTACTTACCTTCAATACAATTTCTTATGTAAATCAATATGCAATCAGTCGATTGAATAATCGTAAATCAAGTACGGTTCAGTTTCGAGAAATCCGCCAATACGTCAAAACATCGAACAATTTCGACTTCGATATCCATCAACGACAGCGATTTAAAACGGAGAAAAGAACCAGTCGGTGAGTGTTAATTTTTTCCGCTTGTGCGAACACCAATGTAGTAGCATGTTAGCAAGTTATAAGTCGACATTTTAATTAATTACATGCACGTTGATAGCCTGAATTAATACAGCCAACGCTAGGGTGCCACACCAAATCAAACCAGAATTTATTTATAAACTGGCGCTGATTTTCACGCAACTCGCGCCTATTTATGGCCGTTTTCGACAATTTACGGTTTGTTTGTTGATCAAAATTGATAATGGCGACAAATTTAAATGACACAATAGAGATTACGCCGATTCCTCCATCAATCTTGCACCTCCAAATTTTTAGTCTATATTCCAACAATTCCCCCATTAGAGCTTAATGGAATAATTGCCGAGTTTCAGATATTTCAAGTTAGCTCGTTGAAGATAAACAAGTTAATGATTGTTGGCGGTAAACGAACCGGAAGGGATCGAAAAAAGTTTTATTAGTAACATTCTCGATTAGTTACAATTAAAAATATTGATTAGATTCGGTAAATTAGCCAGCTAATTGTGTACAGTTTCGATAAATTGTCGAGGTAGTTCAAGTATTTTTGTTAAATATTGTTTTAAACTATCTACTGTTTTTTTATTCAACGTAATTAAAACTAAACTGTTGTTAATTAGAGTTTATAGCGCCATAACGGGCGAAAGAAGTTTTTCAATGTAAAAAATCTGATAAATGACGATTTTTATTTACCAATTTGGAGAAAAAATCCAATTTCCACAAAACTTTATAACAAGGTTTTATAAGCCATCACGTTCCTGCGTACATTTAAATTATTTATTAAAATGTCGTATTGCTGTGGTGTATATACAGACAAAAAAAATCAAAGCCTAAAATAGAGTTGTGAACGTGACAATGTGTTAAAGGGATCACCCAATCCAATAATATCCAAAATCCGATTTTTGTATTGCCAATTTAATCGTACAATGTTATTGTACTCAATATTGTGATTTATTGGAAATTATAAATGATACAGTGATGACGGAAAAACAAGGGTTGAAAGTTTCCACAAAAAAACATTGAATTTGATATAAATACGTATATAAACATTTTTATATCATCCGCATCCCCCATATGTACATTTGAACTTTATAAATAACATAAAGGGAAACATTTCTTTTACTGATGGAGATCGACGTTGCTGGTAGTCTAACAGGGCCTTGTTATCTAAACAGATGAAAATTTCAATGTATATGATTTGAATGAACTTGACTTTGCTGTTGTTCGGATAACAAGCTGGGAATTTTTCAAATTTAGGTCCACAAAATACAGCAACCGCCACCCAAAACCGACACCTCCAAACTCGAAAAATTCTCCAATACATCTACTTTATTTATTTAAAATTAACTAAAATATTACAAGAATTTCCAATTGTTGATTGATTTTAAATTCAACTTTTAAAACGAGGGGAGAGTCGTCTCTTAATTGTTTTATTGTTGAAAATATGGGATAAAGTGGTCAGTTTAGACAGTTTAGTGGTTCAATGGATGAGGCGGTTCTCCCCCGATTAGATAACGGCGGCTGTATTCGCTACATTTTTATCGAAAATTTAAAGTTCGGATGGAATAAAATGTCGGTCAATTCTTTGAGATGAAAGCGAAAGTTTAGATTGGAAGGCACGGGATCAAATCTACGTTATGTGTTAAAGTATGACAGCAGCGAGTTCTATTTTAGGTAAAATAAAAACAACAAAGAAATTGACGTTAGAAAGTCACACTTAAAGAAATCTTTATTTTAGGGCTGTTAAAAATACAATTAGAGCTCTATAGAGTGAAGTTCCATATAATTAAAGCTTCCAATAATAAGGTTCTATTAAGAACGAAATGTTACGAAGATGAAGCTATCTTTAATGAAATTAAACTCGTAGAAAAACCGTCTTGATGTTGTAAAAAGAGCACGTGAAACTGTAAATTCATGAAATTATACTGAAAGACCTGTTGACTTAATAGTTATTGTAAAAATTACAAAATTTCCAGAATCAACCTAATAGTTTCACTATTTTTGGTTCATATTAAGTTTATGGAACTGCTTTATTCATATTATTTAGAGAGTAATTTAAGAAATCTTTGAAGGATTTGTAGAAGAGCTTTGCGAGATTATTTTAGCAAAATTTAGACCTTGTGACTCGTTTGTAAGTGGTCAAAAACGCTAGATATCACAATTTCCAAATACCATATCAGCCTGGAATGGGTTTATTTGAAAAAGCAATGGAGAAAAATGTGGATGGCACCCTGAAGCGAGTGTTTTTTGACCAACTTCTAATGCTGAAACGATTTCCAGCGAGCCTCCTATGAATCCCCGATTTTTTTTTAGAGTAAAATAGAATAAAGAGCAAAAGTGTTGAAAATGGACAGACATTAGATCGCTCTCTAAAAATTGTTTATTTTAGGATCGTTAAAAATGCAATTAAAGAGTCAAGTTGCATTTAATTAAAGTTCTCAATAGCTAGGTTTTATTAAGGACGACAATAGTGTTTTCATGAAGATGAAGCTATTTTTAATGAAATTACAGTCATTGAAAAGTTGTCTTGGTGTCGTTAAAAATAAAGCACGTCAAAGTGTAACTTCATGAAATTGTATTGACTCGACAATTACTGTAGAAATTACAAAATTTTACTATTTTTGACTCTTATTAAGTTTATAGAACTGCTATATGTGGGAGTATACAGCTAGAACCATATAGAAACTTCGATTATTTAGAGAGAAATTCAAGAAATATTTCAAGAGCTTTGGCAGCTTATTTTAGCAAAATTTGGACATCTTAATTTGCTTTAAATTGGCCAAAACACAATTTTTTTGAAGATATAACTATTTTCAAATAACTTAGAGTGACTTAGGAAACTCCCAATATTGATTTTTCATTCCATCCGGAAAATATAATGCAGGAAAATATGGAAAGCACCTTGCGTTTTCAAAAATCGCAACACTATCTGAAACGAGTGTTTCTAATCAACTTCTAATGATCTACAAAGTACAAAATTTGCCGTAATGATCTCCAGGGAGCCTTCTATGAATCCTCGAAATATTTTTTAAAGTAAAATAGGTGAATTCCCAATTTTAGGATCACTAAAAATATAATTAAAGCATATAACTGAAGCTTCGAACAATAAGATTTCTATTAAGAACGAAGTGGTTACAGTATTTTTATGAAGATGAAACTATCTTTAATGATATTCCAGTCGTAACAAGTCATTTTGATCTAGTGAAAAAAAAATGAACGTGGAAGTTCATAAAATATGACATGAAACTGTATTGAAAGACCTGTTGACTCGACAAATTGAAAATTTACGAAAATTCTGAAAAGTCAATTCATTACTTTCACTATTGGACCTCGTAGCTCATTTGGAAGTTTGTTAAAACGCTCATTTCTAACTATAACTATACTAGAAGATGCTTCTAGCATTGATTTTTTTCTCCATTTCATTCGCATTTATTCCCAAAATGCAATGAAACAAATAAATCGCAACATTATCTCAGATGAGCGCTTTTTACCGGCTTCCAATGAGCTACGGGGCTCAAATTTTGCTAAAATAATCTCTAAATTTGAATCGCTCGTCAAATAACAGGACTTCCTAAATAAACTCCAGTTTTAATACAGTTCTGTTAAAAAGAAATAAAAATTCAAGTTGCACCACTATAACAACACAAACAAATCCAATAATACCCGATTCATTATTTTACAATAATTACCGTCTTTAATTAGCAATTTGGTTCAACTAACTCGAGACAATTTTCATTTAATTACAATCATCTGATTATACTGTTGTAGAATAAAAATCGTCAATTATTTTGTTTTTATTCGTTATACGAAGAAGACAAACGATACGAAATGATTTAATCAATTTAAAAATTGTGCCCTTACAAATATTTGCAGACTTATCTTTTGACATATTACCAAATGGTGAATTTTCGTCTGATTAAATTGAATTGAAAAATCAGCAATTTATGTTTGCCTTGTCAAAACAATGATATATCTCTTCTATCCACCGTCGCCAACCGTATATTTTGACGATGATAGAAATAAATAAATAAATAGAGACTTAGAAATAATAAAAATAATAACAATTAATCATAACAGCTTCATTTTGACAACAATTTTAATGGCACCAATTTTAATGAACGTAAATAGTTAGGTTCCAAACGACAACTAGAAGACTCCGAACATGCGCATATCTCCAAATAGTATTGCAATCTTTAAATGGGACAAAACTTATAAATGAGTTTTCTAAGAATCATTCACAATTCTTGTAATTAACTTTAATTTAAACTGATGTTGTCATTTCGGTTTGTTATCGAAACCCACCAATCCATCTGTTTATTTAATTATTTATTTATGTTTATATCTAGATAGTTCTATCAAACGCAATACTCTAAACAGATTAATCTTACTTTAATCAAATAATTAGAATTTATTGCCATCAGATTCTACACCTTTCCCATCGAATTGTACAACGAAAAACGAATAGGTCTCGCTAGTTGAGAATTATATATACGATATAAAATAATCAATGATTTTTTTTAATGGGGAAGATTTTATTTATAGAACGGGAAGATTAAAGCGAACTGTGTGGGAGAATTTAGGGTTCGATCAGGAAAATATGATACAGATTTTAGAACTTATCGAACCAACTTTTCTAATTCCACGAAAGATACTCGGTTGTTTTTTACTTTATAATAATAAATTGACACCCTCAATGGTGGAGATTTAATGTCGAAAAGTTTAAATAAATATACGTTGAAGTAATCTGATCTTTACTTCAACCCTATTTTTACCGAATACAAAACAAAACGCCAATACAATGAACTATAATGGTTCGAATAGTGGTTAATTTTAGAGTAAATAAAACTGGGAACGAATAAAGTCAGTTTTACACCGTAGTGGCGGTATAATTGCAGATTTATAGGTTAGGTGTAACTGTCAAAATTCGAAACTTTTAAGCTGTGTAAAGCCGGGTGTAACCAATAAGAATCTCACATATAGGCGCCAAATTCTAATTTTTAAGATAAAAATTTTATAGTCTACGATTTTACGGCTCTCTACATTACCAAAAATTTAACGACTTGTTTTACCGAAACATCTGGCATATTACTGACACGAATGCATCATCATCATCATCTCTGAAACTATAATTGTGGATAATTTACTTATTTTTTCTTATACTGGCTGTAATAATAAAAGATTATAGAAGACGGGGAATCTAAAATTCTAAGATTAATCTACGTTGTTGATGTGCTTGCATCGGATAATTACAGGAATATAACAATTAATCAATTTCCCTTCATTATTAATAGAATTCGTTGGGAATTTTGACCGTTTAATTAACGATAATAAACCACTATTGTTATCAGATATTGTAAACGGATTAAATGTTGGTTATCTTGTAGTAGAATTCTTCTTATTTCGGATTGTTCAAATTGTAAAGAATAAAAAACAACTGGAGCTAATGAGAGTAAAAGAATATCAACGTATTGTCGGATCTCAGTTATAAATCAGTGGTACTAGAAAGACATATAATGAATTCTTTTTTATTGTTGTTGTGGTACTGATGCCGCAACGTTATAATAACAGACACACATCCAGAGATCAACTGATCGTTCTTTTTCTCAGTTGTGCCTGCATTCCAATCATTTAGTTATCTTTGTATAATGCACCCAACTGGTTCGAGGATATGCCCCTTGTATACATTCTATACTATCCATTAATTCAACAAGATCTATTTCTCTTCTTGTCTCATATACTCGTCCTCTCTTTTGCTCTACCACAATATCCGTAGGTATAGTTAGTATATGTTGCCGATAGTGGATAATATTTGACCACCATCATGATGGCAATTATCGGTAATATACTCGTAGAACTGTTACAATGATAATTTACACATTTAGATGCATACCAAGCTAATTAACTGCTTAAGTGTTTCTATATTGTAATGTAATTATACGGTATAGGATATGCATTTAATCACTGAATTTGATTGATTACAGAAAGCTTATCTACTATTAGGCCGATCGTCGTGCTTTGAACTGAAAAATTACCAACACAATCGCTAAATATTCCATTTGGTCTAATTAGAACCTCGTAGTTCATTCAAAAACACTCCCAGTGTTGTTTCCTAACAAATTTTGAGCAATTTTAAAGTACTTTCTAATGAGCTACAAGGTCCTAGTTTTCCCAAAATATTCTACAAGAAGTAGGCTACAAAGCCAAAAATATTATAAGAATTGCCAAATTGTGCGCATCTTCTTTAGAATGTTGAGAGGTTTCATCCTAATTCTGAATTCACTAATGAGCTAAAAAGTCCTAATTTTGATACAAAGTTTATCCAATTTCGATAATTATCTCATTATTTAAGTAAATACGGTAAAATTATGTATAGCCTGTATATTTGTTACAAAGTTATGAATTATTGTTTAGAGGCTCCCGAAATGTCCAGTTCAGACTGTGAAATGCTCATGTACTGTTATAAATTCCAAAGTTAAATCTCCTAATTATTGGTTACATTCTTATTGCTAGATTAGCAAAGGCCTCCCTATACAAAGAGGTTTACTTAAATGTGCCCAATTCTTATGACAACTCTTGTTATTTGTTGAGCAATTCGAAATATATTTGAAAAGAGTTTCTACAAAACTGGAGCCTTGTAGATCATTTGAAAGCTGGCCAGACGAATGAACACTACTCAAAGATGCTCCCAATATTGATTTTTGTGAAACATTTCTCCCTATCTCGCAGAATAGAAAGGAGAAAATCAATTTTGGGAGCCTCTTTGGGCCATTTTACTCGTTTCCTGAAATAGAACGCTACAGGCAGTTTTAATTCTTATGGCAATTTGTTAATTTGGCGAGCACTTTGGAAAATATTTCAAGAAAATTCCTAGAGATTATTCTAGCAAAATTTTGGAAGTTGCTCGAATGAGCGAACATAACTCAAAGATGCCCCCAGAATTGATTTTTTATAAAATGTCCTTATTTGTTCAGAACAAAAAGGAGAAAAACGAAAAACGTCGAAGTTGTAAGCATCTTTGAGCTGTTCAAATTTTGGAAAACTGAACTTTAGAGGTTTACAGCAATGTTACTAGTTCTGATGACAACTTCCGTTATTTGACGAGTAATTCGAAAAATATTTCAAGGAAGTTCTTGGAGATTATTGTAGCAAAATTGAGACCTTGTAGCTAATTTTAAGGTTGCTCAAATGACTGAACATGACTCAAAGATGCTCTCGGTATTAATTTTTCGTGACACATCTCTATTTGTTCCAGAATAAAGCAGGGAGAAACGAAAAATTGCGAGCATCTTTGAGTCGTTATTTGACGAACAATACAACAATATTTCTGGAGCAAAATTGGAGGCTTGTAGCTCATTTGAAAGTCGTTCAAATGACTAAACATAACATTGTTTTTTGTTAGAAATCCCCCAATGCCCGAATAAAAACAAAGAAAACGAGCATCTTTGAGTTTTAGTTATGAGTGTAAATCGTTTTTTTGAATCGAACGACTTTGATAAACGTCTAAACGAGCTAGAAGCTCAAATTTTGGTGAATTATCTACAAACTGTTGAAATGTGTAATGTAATTGTATGCTTTTATTGAAAAATTGAAATGTTTGAAATTTGTAGCTATATATTATTCCCCCGGAAGGTTTATTTCAAAAGTTTGATTCAGTCACGATTGAATTTGTTGGAAATCATCAATATCGATTGTTGATTTGAATTATTTTTTCCCTGCTAATATTTACAAAGATGAAACGTTCAATATTAAAATTGGGCTTTATTTTAAAGTTAATGAAAATACAAGCTTTGTAGGCTGAAATTTCTAGAGAATCATGTTTAAAGAGCTACTACAATATTATGAAAATTATATCTCATTATTTTACTGGGATATATCAGATGATTTTAATAATTTTACATGGTTGTAACAAGGTTAGTGAGGATGCTTAAGATTACAAGCACCTAATAAACATGATTATCTAAAATTATCTCAGATTAACAAGAATTGTGTGTAAAAATTTCGATTTCCGTCTTCCACCATCGGTCAAATAAATTCCAATTTTACTCTCGATTTCCCCAATTCGCACTAGATCCGTTCAGTTTTGATTGTTCTTTTCAATCATTCCATCGGGGTAAATAAATTTCTCTTTGCATCGTTTTCAAATTCTAACGATTTCTAGTTTTATCTCCTTTTTTTTCGTCTGCTCTTCGTGGACCTTCAACTGAAAACACTCAGTTTCATTTTCGACATAATCCCCCGCCCGTTTCCGGAAAACTGGATTCGGATCACTGGTCTGTATACAACTCGTCTTTTATTAGAATTCCTTTTTCTTCCAAAAGATTGACCAATTTTGGTCCGTGTCAAACTAACCATTATGATTTGTAAACATAATTTCCAACGAAACTACCAAACAATAATATTTGTTGAATCTTTAAATTTCTTGTTTCTATTGTTGTTGTTGTTTAGTGATTTTCTTTTAATATCGGAATTCTATAAATAAATAATCCCCTAGTCATCTGACTTGCTTTCAGAACTTCAGAGTTGTCTGCGAGAAATTGATTAATGGTTCTTTTCACTACAACAGTCCAATGGATAATTAATTACAATACTTTTTAATTAATTGTTTATTATTTTCCCCGTTTCATCTCTACTCTGTGTGTTGTTATAATTTCGACTTGTTTATTTTTAAATAGTTTTTAAATTTTGTTTAGCGGTCTGTTTGCTTTTTTTGATAGTGAACGGATGATGTTACGAATACAATAATAAAAAAACTATATTATCAAAACTATGATTTATCACTCCATTACGAGATGAGGCTGATTACACGAAACATAAAACTAGAGATGAATTATTAGGATGGCGAGCTCTTCACAATTTCACTATTACGAAACAGAGATAGAGATGGTGGATAGAACGAAAAAAATTAATGTCCTAGCGAACCACCCTCACTTTATTATTTATATTTATTCCCATATTTATACAACTAGATAAATACATTCTCGCCTCACTATTTTCCCCATCTTATCACTTTAATATTGTGTAAGAATTTCGTTTTATATCTACTAGAAATGCTGCATCTGGTCTATGTACACAATAAACATTACAGATTGTAGAAAGATCATCCACCTTCTCTTTCTCTGCTCATATCGCCAATCTATTCTAAACACGTAAACCACATTCTTATCTGGAACTAATCAAGAAACCAAGCCACTGTAAGGGGTTAAGTTTAGATGTTATCTAGCTAAAGTTACCCTCGAATCATCTACCGGAATCTTGCATGTTTCTCTATATGCTTCCATTAACGTTTCAATGATAAGTACAGAATGAAAAGGGGGTAGTTTATACGTTTATTATACCATATAATTTCGATAATATAGAGGCTTTAAATTATTTTATAACAATTAAATGAACACAGGTGGTCGATATCGGGCACTTGTTAGATGTCATTCATGTGTGGTAGCTGGGAACGTATTAAATTTTCTAGTTTTATTATAAAATCGAGATTTTATCACGAGAAAACAGAATTTATCGCCGACTTTTATTACATTCTTCAGTAATTTTGAGGGTTGGTACAAACCCTGAGCAATCAAATTTTATCGTGGGAACTACCAATACCTACCCATTCATTATTAATTATCAATTAAAATTTTAGTGAAAATTGTATAGATTTAAATAAATAAATGTTTAATAGAGCCAAATTCATTATCGATTGTTGTATTTATAGTTGGATTGATGAAACGATTAGAGTCGTGCGTGAAGATGGATAAATTTATCGAAAACGACAGTGAATCGGTGATCCACAAATAAACGTTGATCCTATAGATGATTGAATTGCTCATTTTCACGCTATAGACTGTACCTTTTACAGATTAACACACATCAATAAATAACTATTTACATTAGTTTAGCGTAAATTCAATGCTTCTTAATTGGGAAGCAAATTATAATTTATTTGTACTATCAATTCAACATTTAAGTGGGTTATTTTCGAGAAAAAATGTTGTAAAGCACGTTTCATCCAAGTTATCTTGTTAATTATTGGAAAAACATTCTAGAAATCTATAGAACAGCCCCTGGGGAGCATTTCTACAAAATTGGATCTTCGTAGCTCATTGGAAATTAGTGAAAACCGCTTCAATTTGATTTTCATCAACCAACTGCTTGTGTAACTTCCAAGAATAGGTTTTTGTTTTTTATCACTGAGTCTCCAATATTAAACGTTTTTCTAATCATTGATTGTTTTACGTGCATATTCGGTTGGAGAAAATTGTGATATTGGCAGATTAAATCTACAAGCTACGAAGTTCTAATTTTGTTACAAATCCTTGAATGATTTTTCGAATCACTCGACAATTAGGAACTGTTATAAGAACTAGGAAATTATAAAGAAATATCTTGTATATGGGTTGAGTTTAAGATTTGGTTGATTGGTGATTAACACGCAACCAGCTACTGAAGAAGTTCTATCAAACGACTAATTGACCAAATTGAGTCAATTTTGAACCGGAAATTTAATACAGAACTAGATATCTCCTATTACATGTAATTATTGTGATAAAAATGATAAGTTTCGTGTTAAATGGTCAGTTTTAATTACTGTCTCGATGAAGTTTGATGAAAAATGAGCCAAATCCTGGTTAATCTCAAAAATTGTTATAGTTACAGATAAAAATTTACAAACCGGCTCCAGATGGATAATCTGACGGTGAGATTTTGATTTTGAATTTTCACAAAGCTTCTATAGAGACGATTAAGCCTCAGTTTCATCGTCAAATCGTATAGTCCTGGTGTACTCTTTGAACTAAACTAAAACCTAAAATTTTAGAAGAAATTTTGCTGGCTCACTTTTCATATTCTAAAAACTGATTCAAATCTTTTTTGCCATTTCTCGACATTTTTGCCATTTGATTGCTTGGAACGTGGAAGAGCTCCTCATTTTTTGAAAACATTTTGACCAGTTCGTTTTATTTACAGAAACTTACCAAAAATAGAATGATTTGCATTGCAGAAATTTCTCGTTTTATGCCCTTAAATGCCTCAATTTCATCGCCAGATTGCACTGTTCTGATGCAATTTTTGAACAACACTGAAATTCTACAATTTTAGAACGCTGGTTCACTTTTCATATTCTAAGCAACTCGAAAATCGCTTGACTCAAGTCGAGATCTTTCTGATTCGCCATTTCGTCGATATTTTCATCAGTTGATTAGTTGGAACGTTGAAGAGCTCCTCATCATTTAGAAACATTTTGACTGCTTGCCAAAAATTACAGGCTTGTCTTGTTTCAGGCTCTTCAGATTGCTTCGATAATGCCTCAATGTCACTATCGGCGTTGATTACAGTCTTTAAACCCAAATCCTACAATTTTTTAACAAGTCTAACTGGCTAACGTTTCATACTCTTAAACAACCCGAAAATTGTTCGGCCTAACTCGAAATTTCTCTCATTCAAAGATTTTCCACAAACATGCTTCCCATTTTATTGATTTTTCTATCACTTGATTAGTTGAGACGTTGAAGAGCTTGGCACTGGAAGCAATTTTACCGCTTGTAAGCATTTGTTTTATTTGTAGAAAACTTGCTAAAAACAAAATTTCTAGCAATAACTCTTCAAATTGTGCCTATAAAGCTTGGTGTAATTTTTGAATTACACCAAAATTCTAGAATTTTGGAACAAATTTTGCTGACTCTCGTATCATATTCGAAACAACCCGAAAATCACTTAACTAAAGTCTAAATCGCTCCGATAGACGTATTTTCCATAATCTTTTTCGTCATTACTTCTGCCTGTTGATTACTTGAAACGTTGAAGAACTCCTGGTCTTTTGGAAACATTTGTACTGCTTGTTCTATTTACAGAAGACTTGCCAAAAAATTTGTTTTTACCAGCCTCATTACCAAATTCAGTTCTAGTTCACAGTTGATTGCAATTTTTGAGCAAACTAAACGACTCAAAAATCGCTTGGCTCAATCCGAAATCACCCTATAAGCCCGTCGTCAATGTTTTATTGATTCGTTTTAAAACTGAAATGCTCCTAATCTTTTGGAAGCATTCGTACCGCTTGTTTCATTTATAAAAAGCTTTCCAAAAATAAAATTCAATATCCACAACTCACTAAAAATTGCGCCAATTCAGCCTTTACTTCATTTAGGTTAAATAGCGATCATCTGAAACTTTGCTAATGCACTTTCCAACGATTTTCGAAAGCCGATTAAATATTAATATAGACGCACATCCTGTGGGACGTGTTGAACTAGTAGTGAAACAACCATTCTATCTAAAATTTAATCACTCGAGATTTCGTAATTTTTCATCTGCAACAATGAAAAAACTTTATATATAAAGTAGATTAAAATTCGGGAAAGTGTGCTGAATTATTGTTATTATCAATTAAACTACGTATTAACTAGCGAAATTGTATTGTAAACTGAGTGGAAGAAGAGGAAGAAGTGGAACAATTAATAACGAAATTATTATAAATGAGAATAGCTATGAGTGAAATAGGATTTGCCTTTGATAAGGTAAATGAATTAATCGGTTTATGGTTGTATTGGTGAATGTAATATTGAGTCAATGATAGAATCCATTAGCGATGATTTACTGCAAATTTTCCATTTTTATTATCGAAAAAAATGGTAAGTCACCGTAGTGAAGTAGTGAAAAATATTTAATAAGGCTTTAGAGCGATCTGGCAAGATTTACCGATTCACACTCGACGTAGATAACGTTTTTTCCTCCCCATAATCCACCAACCTTTACTAGTTTATAGATTAAACGCACTTCTAGGTGATTAATAGGAATAGATGTAGACGATCGGAATCAAAGTGGAGTTAATTCGGGGGAAATTTTGCAATTGGATGAAATCTTCAAGAGTTTCGTTTTTGCTCAATATATGAATTGTTTGCTTACAGCAATAGAATAATTGATTTATTACAAAGAGTGAGTTATAATGTAGTCTTCATATATTTATATTATCTTGAATAATCTCTTTGTGAAGACTCGGCATCTATTGTTGGATGTTGTTATACAACTCTGGATTCCCTCGTAAAGTTCTTATAGAATATCATGTGGCTCTCTGTTTCGTTATAACAATCAAATATCTATTTCCATCCTTTGTTAATCTACCACGAAATTAGTTTCAGGTTTTCACAGTTCAATTCTATATATCCCACAACAATAGAATTTAAATATAGTTGAATCATTTATTATTGAGGAAAAAAGCTAGTTGTCGATCTTCAGCCGAAATCGCGCATCTGCAAACTTATAATCCCGGTGTAATTGCAACAATAATAATAATAGTTGTTTGAATTTGATTCGATCGGGTATTAGAGTTAGTTACATTGACCATTTGGCACGTTTCATGGTATGATTGAAAGCCTCACAAATATGTTCAGAGGCATTGGACTATAGTGTTAGAATCTGGGAATTGTCATGTGTCAGTTTTGTCACTTCCAGAATACATATTTGATAAATTAATGATCCTCACACCTCCTTTCGAGTACCGAAATACATGCATATATCGGAATACAATTGTAATGGACGGGGATAACCAGAAATTCGGCATATTTTGGAAACTTTAAAGATCAACGAATGGAAATACAATACCCGTTTTGACTCGTCTTTGTTGTAATTTAATGAAGCGGAATAATTAAAATTTTATTAGATATTGAAATAACCTTGGCCGATTCAACAACTTGTACCGGAAATGAATCTAGATTGATTTATAATTAAATTTTAATATCGATGCTTATCTTTATTCAACTGAATGTTGCAATACAAGACAAATTTAACCACAGTATTGTAGATGTTCTGAAGTTTTATCAATCGGAGTATCAAAACTGAACTTTTCGCTTTCTAAATATAAACTCAGCAAAGATACGCCGATTTTATCTCAAATTGATGGATTAGAGAACTATTTTCGTTCAACCTATCGCGTTAAATATTCGAAAAGTAGAAATTCTGTGGTCTAATCGAATTCCAATCTACCAGACACCCACCTGAATTCCTTTTTTTTTCAATTACCATCCAGTCTAATTTATAACCACCGTCTCCTTGACATTCCTATGATAAAGATCCAAATATTTGATGTATTGTCTGTTTATCGGTAAGTCTACGATTTTATTGATTATGAAAATTAGCAACAGCCACGCTTTCGAGATTTAAAGATACCGCCCTCTAAACGATTCGATGCGTTTTGTATTGTTAGGAATGCTTTTTTTCGAAGACGTGTTGTCAAAGCGTGACTTAGACGAATTTTCGACCACACATCAAAAAAAGGAGTCAATTTTGATCGGAACGATAAGGAGTAGCATGAATAATTACATGAGACGATGACATGGTCTGATATAAGAAAATATTTGTTAACACTGATCCAATTAAAATCCAGTCTAATTGGAAATTATGTCCAGCTGATAACGATCACGATTTCTCTTAATTTAAAGTGGTTTATTATTATAAACAAAGAAATTTTAATAAAGACATTCGGATAGAATAAAATCGCTAATGTAAATGACTGTATAAAATCTACGTGAATTCTCCTATTTCAAAAATTAATCGCCCCTTTAAACGGCATATTGGGTCAGACTTAGGCGATTTGTATAATTAGATGAAGCCAGTTTTAAAGGCTTATAGTGTTTACATTTCATTAAATTCAACGGATGATATCCTATTAAAAACGCTGTTTTTCCCCATTCCCCTCGAACTAAAAGTTTTACGTTTCTTTTTCCGTTGTGTTCTGCGCCGAGAATTACAATACAACAAAGAGTGGAAGATTCGTAGATTTCGTGAAAATGTTGAAGCGTTTGGCCGGTGTTATAAGGGGAATTTTTGGACATTGATTGGCGTCGGGCTAAATTAAGAAGTTCTCAACTAGATGGATCATTTACGATATCAAATTTGGTGAATTTTCGAATGATGGATGATCTCAGAATTGTACAATTTTATTGTCTATTGTTGGAATTGTTAAAAAAAAACTTATATCCATAGGGAAAATTCGCAAATTTAGCGACTTTCTATTATGATTATTTAGAAAAATCGCCTTGGATATCTCCGGACAGATTTCATTTTGGAACGTAAAAGCCAAGGTAATTGATAAAAATTGGTCTGCCAGAAGGAATAACGCTTGATTCTCTATATTGTCGTCACCACTATCCGTTATCAAGTTTATTTAGAAATTGACTGACACCACGCCGGTATTCGTCGCCTATAAAGCTAGACTTTTTGATTGTTTTTCGTGGTAAATAAGCCAAAAATTATTGAAACAGTCTGTTTTGATGGTCGCTATTTCTATGGCAGGTTTCTTTATGTTTTCTTAGAAGAACTAATAAAAAAACTTTAGAAAACAAATAAATTCGCACATGTTCATATTAAAATAATAGTGCAAAGACGTGAATGTTTCCGATATATCGCATTTCAAAGGCTTTAAGATGGTACAAGATTGCATTTCCATGTCAGTTCAAACGATCTTATAAGCACTTGGAGATTGGAATCCTATTACATGCCGTTCTTACTTTGACATCAACATATGGGGAAACTTGCAAAATATTAATGGTTCCCACTTGATGTAATTTACGTATAAACACAACTTATATTTAGGTATAAACATACATACAGTAGGGTATAATAGATTCTATTGTATTTAATAATATAATAATTTGCTCGATTCAAATTCTCTAAAATAGACATCAATTTCTGCTAATTATGTTTAATACAGCTTAAAGTTTAACTGAAATTTACATAGCTGTTGACATGTAACACACAATCAGGAAAACATACACAAATACGTACATATACACATTTTCGAATTGATTCAATCTAAATTCAATTAGCCTAGATCTGTCCCTATAGAACAATAATAACATACACGTGCACAGTATAAGCTTTGGTTTTGTTATCTGTTAGAACAATCCGGTGAAGCAGTTTTGATAAATAATAATAATGCCTAAGAAATTCGTTTTTGATCAAGATTTTCAGTTTTGCATTCAGATCTTGCAAGGTTTCTATCAAAAATCGCCAATTCTTAGCTATCGAATTGTCAAAAAAATGCTTGAACAATTTACCAATTCTCTACTTTTGGCTAAGATCTAAGGGATATTTGTCCTAAAGCATTCGTTTTTGATTACTGCTCTTGATTAAAAAATTTAGTCAGCAGTACAGGCATTTCTAATCGATTTTGAAAAACTCCTGTAAGTTTAGCTTTTGAAATTATTGGATATTAAACTATCTACTTTCAATTTTGCTTTGAAGTCGTGAAAAGAAGATGACTTGCAAAAACGATAATTTTTAGGGTGTAATTCACTTTAAGAAATATCTGTCTAAAATAATTTTTTTCTATAAACTGCTTCTAAAATGGAATTTAGGCAATTTTGATCTTTTTTGTTTGTTAACGAGTTGCAGTTTTGGTTGACCAAAATTTTTCGTGTTGCTGGTAAATTTTATGCTCAAAATGAGACAAAAGTTACAAAATTTGTTCTTGAACAAAATCTTTGCACGGTTTTTTAAACTATTGCACCTTAAACTATCCAGTTTCGACAAATTCTGCTTTTATGTCGCAGAATACTTTCAATCAATGAAGAAATTCCTAGACTTTCGATAAAAATATAATGCTGGTTTTGTTTGGAAAGCTATTTTCTCGCTTTTTGTAAAGGAGTAGAACCTGATTTAATGTCATTGAATTAGCCTACATCTGCCTGTAAAAAATTTTTTTTGAACAGGATTTTGTGTTTAGATTTTGAGAAATGTTGGGTCGTCAATGTTTAGAGAATTTGCCAATTTTTAGCCTGTTTTTTACTTTTAGCCGAAATCTTAGCAATATTTTGTTCTAAACCACTGATTTTTGGCAATTATTGCTTTTAAATAAAAGGAATACTACGATTAAGTCAAGTGTAAAGGCATCTCCAATTGATTTGGAAAATTTTTGCCTATTTTTGGCAAATTTCATGCTCAAGCAAATTTGGGTAGAGTTTATGACTTTAAGGCTCAACATTAGGAAATTACCAAATTTTTGGAACCTTCAATCTTAAATTGTAGTTCAGTCACTTTTGATCGCTTTTTGTGCTGCAATTTTGATCTACCTACACAAATTTGCCTTGTTGATGGGAATTTTACGCTTAGAATTGAATAAAAAGTAACACAAATATTCGTTTTGAGCAAAATTTCTGTATTTAAGTTCAAGTTTCAAATCCTGAGGAGACGATTTCGACACTTTCAATTGCAAAAAGTGTAGTCTTTTGGGGAAATGGACAGATCTTCGACAAGATTAGAAAAACTACTTCTGTTTGACGGGCAATTTTTCAAATTACTATAAAGTAATAGAATAGAAACCTTAGAATGGAATTAGCTTATATGTGTCTGTAAAAATCCCTTTTTGGGCAGAGATTTTTAATTTTGGGCCAAATCTAAGAACTACTACTCACATACTTCACAAATAAACTACTCATTTTTGATAATTACTGCTAGTAGAAAAAATAGGAAGATTCAGGCAATTCTAGAGGCATTTTCGATTCAATCGATTTGGAAAAAAATTTGGCAAATTTCGTGCTTAACGCTGGGTGGAATTCATGACTTTAAGACTCAACATTAAGAAATTACTAATTTTTTGTAAACTTTTCTCTTAAATTGTTGCGTTTTTTATCCACCTACACAATTTTTTTCTTGTTGATGAGAATTTTGTGCTTATAATTGAAAAAATTTTAACACGCTTTTGAACATTTAAATGGGTTTTGAGAATATTTCATCTTAAACTATCTACTTCTAGCTGATTCTGATTTCGAATCGTGAGAAGGGGACGATTTTGACGCTTTCAATCGAAAAAGTGTAAAAACTAAAAAGTTAATTCCATTCGGCAGACAATTTTACAACTTTTTGTAAAGCAATACAATACAAATTTCAATTACTGTTGAATTAACCGACTTTTTGGCCGTTTTCCTGTATTTTTTCTCAATTAACGCCCACTTAAACAACGGTAAAATACCTGGTACGTTATCAAAATAAAAATGCCTATTCTTTATAATACATCCCTAGTTGTGTTTAATTTCTATAAATATAACAATTCTTGAAGTATCTACAAGGTGAATTATTATTCTAGAACAATTCATGTAGATAATGCAGAAATTTCATGCTTATTTTCACGCAATAGTTCTTTTCATTGTATCAACCGAATATAAACACAGGGTTGTTTTCACGCTCAAATATTCATTGTAATAAAGTAATTTCATTTTTTATCGGTGTCTAATTTTTTTTCAAAAGCATTTGTGGCGCTTTGAAAACTAGTCAAGTAATAATAATAAAGCCATAGACTATCAGTTTTTTTATTGCTATACTTGAAACATTCCAGATATTGTCAAGGCTTTTTCCTAATGATGTTTGCCAGAGGAGGTTCGATTGTTCTCTACTAATAAAACATAAAAAAAGCAAACAAACAATTGCTAGTGGTTGAGCGAAAAAACTCCAATTAAAATGCGACTATTAAAACGAAGAGGGGTCAATTATAGTAATCGTACAATCACCCCAAGATCCCTTGAACTTGGTGTCTCATTCGAATAACTCGCCAAGAATGTGTGCAATAGATCGGTGTTTGAAGTTGGTCTTTTATAAAATTATAACGATATCAATGTGCAATGTATACACTTATAAAAAGCCAGTCGTAGTGCAATTGAAGCACTCGAGTTCCGACCTCACCGAATGGGTCTACCAGGACACCAGTCCGGATAACGACTCAATTACGTCACGCTCGGTGGTTTATTGTCGCCATCTTGGCCATTTTGACATCAACAATCTAAAATCAACGATAGTTATCATTTAATAATGGTTTTATTGTAAATCACGCCCGATACTGGGTGTGAAATCGTACAGTAGCTAGTGGAGAATTTACGTCGATAAACTACATAAAACAACCTTTGACCAGTCGCAACACCTTGTACGATCGCTTTCAAAAGCTTTCCTTTTAAACGATAAAATATAAAAGAACGATTTTTCATTTGTACCAACTACAAAGCGTCTATAATTTCTTTCTCGACTTCAATTTATTACAGTAATAGGTCTGCCTATTAGACACAAAAAATCGTGTGTTTTAACGTTTAATAGATTTTTATCGCAATTGATTGATTTTCCATTTTTAATAACCGAAGACTTGAAGGCATATAGTCTTTATTTTGTCTAATTAAAACTAGACGAATGAACTACTCTTGTTTATGGATATAACAGCTTCGGGCATTAAATTCAATTTAGTTGCATTAAGTAAAAGAGGGTAATTATGTATTCACTACCACACCATTTGTTAGAGGCACGTCGAAAACTAAATTTTTTTGAAATCGTTAAATAAGGTTAATTTCGGTCGGCTATCAATCGGGAAATTAGAAGATTTGTGCCTTTTAATTGGCTCGAATAATTGAAGAACCGTCCGTCTAATCGTATGCCAAAGTGATTGCGTCCCGATCGAAGGATAGAAGGCTAATGTGTTTAAGCGCTGACAGAGTCCTCGTTGTGTTACTAATAGTATCATCGCAGCACTCTAATTCCATTATCCTTAGTACCTTTTATCCATCAGACCTCGTCAATGTTAGTATATTTAGAGACTTTATTCAGTCCCTCTCATTTTCTCTCTTATTTATTTTAGTTTGTCTACTACGCTCTTGTAACACCATCCCGTACCAATTTTAAGCCAGTTTCGTTTCCAACAGAAATGTTTAATTAAATTGACTTGAACGATACTGTAGATAGCGGTCGGTTTTCAATGCAAATAGGCCTTAGATATCTATCAGAAAACAACAAATCCAACAACAGATTTAATAAAAATGCCGCTCGATCGAATAATTAATCATAATCCTCAGTTAACGTTTTATTCTTTTAACTTTCCCAAATGCTTGTGATAATTGTAACGAATTCAACGAATTTACAAACATAAAAGTGAAGCTTTAAAACTTTGTAATTTTCCCACATGTACCCGCAATTCTGGCGTTTTCACTCGTATTCCCATGAAAAACTCGACAGTGAAAGTGTCATTAATAATATCACGTTTAAGTTTCCGTCTCAAGTCACAACAAATGTACTTTGCCCATGTTCAAGTTGTACGACAGGGATTAAATTTACCTGCCTTGATCTAATTATTCAGAGAAAACGGCGTAATCTGTTGCTTCTTTTAGGGAATTAACACTGCAATAGAATTTACCATAAATGGTTGCAATAAAACAAATAAAGGGTCGTCTTTTATTTATTTATTATTAAGTCGCTCGAAGTAAACGATAACATTAGAAACAATCAAACAGCACGGTAACACGCAATCTCCC